>CM035427.1:130152046-130174546 GCA_020310875.1 Ceratopteris richardii | reverse complement strand
ATTACCTAATGTTGTCATAGCATCTGTTTTATCTGCAACTTCTTGCTTCAAACCTGTGATTTTTGTGTCCTGTTGAGCAATGATATTGTCTTTTTCTGTTAACTATTCTTGCATTTTCTGGATTTGAGTATGCAGAGAGTGAATTTCAACTTTGGCTTCAAGTACTTCTTCTTGGAGGAGGGCAATGTCCGCTTCTAGAAGATCAACCTTGCTCTGCAGCTCCTGTTGAATAGTCTGAGTGGCCATCTTCATCTAAAGAGGCAACTGCTGGGAGAGTTGAATGAGTAATTGGCCCATGGATGCCAATTCAGTGAACATCACCGAGGTGGGAAGAGAAGAAACAGGTTGCGTTGGTGGGGCAGACTGTAGCGGAGGTGATGATGGTGGAGAATAGTCGGGAGAGGATAGGAGATTGGTCAATGCCTCACAAATGGCAGGTGAAGGTGCAGAAGAAGGAACTTCAGCATCAGCAAGAATGGTGGTTGGAGGAGGAAGGGGAATAAGAGAGGTCGGAACTAAGACAATTCCGGTTTCACTTTGGGACACCGACAGAACGACTTCAACGATCGCTGCTTCATTATCGATCGATTGCTTGGCGGTTTCTACTTGATTGTCTACAGTTGGTGGAGAAGAAGAATGACACTCACTAACAGTAGTATCTTCCACTGTGTCCTGCAGAGACTCAGCATCCAGTTGTTTCAGTTCATCCTGCGGTTGGACTATAGTGACATCTTCCATGATTACATCTGGCTCTTGCTACTTGCTAGGAGAAGAGGATGCCAATGTTCCCTATAACGTCGTGGCGGTATCATGAAAGAGTTCAACCTCTTGAAGTGTGGTTGAATCCTGCACTTGGCTATGCGATGGGCTAATACGTCTGCGTTTGCGCTGGAAGAAGTGTAGCAGGTCTTCGTCATCATCCTCCTCCAGCATCTGGGTAGATTCTTCATGTAAAAGCAAAGTGTTTTTGGGGGATGGTTGCGCTGCTTGGATCACAGGAAGAAGAAGGGTGAGAAGATGCACCAATCGGGTATGAGGAATCTCATGCTTAGCTAACTGTTTGGAAACTGCTAAGCATTCGCGGTGAATGCGCCGGAAGAAAAAGGACGTGAAATTGACGGTTTCTCGAGAGGCAGTGTTTATCATGGAATAGAACAGACGAGAGATACCGTAAGTTCGTTTCTGAAGATTTAAGGATGATACAAGAAATTGAAGCGCGGTGCACTCGGGTTCATGACGACAAAGAATGGCAAACTCATTAGATGAGTGTCGGGGAAAAAGTTCTTTCATTGTCGCCATGGGGAGAAGCGGTCCATCCACCAACCCCTCCTGAGGGAGACGAAACCCCTTAGTGACAGTGCTGAGCGTAACGACAACATGGGGGTTTAAACATGTTATTGGCCAACATTGCTCGGTAGCAAGCATGGCCGCTATGGCAGATATAATTTGTGCACAGAAGGGATGACACTCCACTGAATGCCAAGGCAATTCAACGAAGGCCAAGAGCCCTCGAGCACGCAGGAAATCACTCACATCCGAGTGAGACCCGCATGGAAGGTCACGATATTCGCAAGAGCGTCCTTGGCGCACTCAAAAACAGACGAGAACACAAAGCACACAAGGGTCGCAAACACACAAAGACAAAATAGTGACTAACAGCGGGAAGAAAAAGATTAAGTAGAAACACTGGAAAAATCAGGCGGTAAGAGCCCTAATCATAACGCAGTATTGGAAATATACCGACATAATGATGACATGTGCACATTAACATAATCAAGGCAGCCAGTAATCATGTTTAGGTAGGAAAACACAACTATTACGGTCAATCGGTCAACCAAAACATGGAGATAAGAAAAGGAAGTCGAGTGAGAAAAATGGTAAAAGAACAGAAATAAAAATACCGATGACACATCATGAAGACGTAGACGATGGATAATAGGGGCGAAGCTTAGAGCCATTGATCGCTTTAGGAAGTCGGACACCGGTGAAGGTGGATAACCGAAAAGTTGTAAGTCCCACTTGTTCGGTAATACGGTAGGGGACTTTCCAGCGGACCTATTAGACTTAGCATTATAAAAGAGTACTAATTGGTTTACTGTAAACACAGGGGTTTTGAGGAACCGATCGTGGGTTTTGGCTTGTCTAAGCTGCACTTCCTGCAACACCAGGAAACTCTCAAGATGTTGTTCATCCAGAGACCATAAAGCATCCAATCGAAAGGCAAAAGATTCTTTCGATAATAGCTTCCGGTCGAGGGCCACCCACAGACTAGGAACCACCAGTTCCATAGGAGCAATCACTTCCAATCCATATGCCAACTTGAAAGGAGTTGTTCCAGTCACCACTTTGTATGTGGTATGATAAGCCCATAATACAGCAGGGATAAATTGGTCCCATCTCTCTAGACAATCTAATACCAATTTTTTTAAGATGTTCAACAGAGATTTGTTGGTGCTTTCAGCCAGTCCATTTGCTCGTGGATAGTAGGGTGAACTGAACTTATGCACAATGTGGAAGGTTTTAGTAAGCACTTGCATTAATGTATTTGCAAAGTGTGTACCTTGATCAGTTACTATCTCCAAGGGTGGTAACCCATAGCGTGGAAAAATATCCTTCATCAAACATTTAGCTACCGTAACAGTTGTAGTTGACCGAAGAGCCCAAGTTTTGGCCCATCGAGTCGCATAATCCGTGCATGTCAGAATGTATCGGTTGTTGGTAACCGTCGCAGGAGGAGTAATGGGGCTAATAAAATCCAAACCCCATTTCTGAAAGGGTTCAAGAGGCAGCACTGGTTGGAGTGGAAAGAGATGTCGCTGTAAAGGCTGACCGGAATGTTGACATGCATCACACTATCGCATATATTGAGTGACATCACGGTACATCGTAGGCCACCATAAACCACTCTGTAGGATCTTTCGATATGTCAGATCACCTGGAAAATGTCCTCCGGTTGGGGCAGAATGAGCCATTATAATTACTGAAGCAATTTCATAGGGGGAACACATCATAGCAACACGCCCGAGTGATCCATATAATATAACTGCCCTACAATTAGGCAAAATTGTCAGTTGTACACAGCTAATCTTCGTCGAGCAACTAAAGAGGTCGTAGCAGGTGGACATCCACTTGTCAAGAAAAGCATTAAAGTATCATAGTAAGAAGAGGGTATTGAAAATTCCTGTTGATCTTCCTGTATTGTCTTTGCTGCATAAATAGTGAGTGTTGTAACATCAACTCCTCCCGGAAGTTCACTGGAATCCAACCAAGAGAGAAAGTCAGCAAGCGCGTGTGCTGACCATGGTCAATGTACAACGGAATAATCAAACTCTTGAAGCAACAAGACCCATCTTCCTAGTCTTCCTCCCAAATGTTGTTGGCGAACCAAGTACACCAAAGTGGCATGATCGACATGGAAGGTGAAACGTCATCCCAACAAATAATGTTGGCATTTCTTCATCGAATAAACTAAGCCGAGACATTCACATTCAGTGACTGAGTAATTGTGCTCTGTCGGAGCCAATCTACGACTCGCATAATACACTGGCCGAAACCACTTGTCCATTTGCTGCATCAGCACGCTGCCAATGGCAATGTCAGAAGCATCCACAAAGACATGAAATAGCAAGTCCCAATTTGGCGCTTGTAGAATGGGAGCCTACGTTAACAAGGATTTCAGCCGGTCGAAAGATAGTTGACACACTTTGGTCCATTCAAACTGACGAGGGCTACTAGTTATCAATCGATTAAGTGGTGTGGCCAGATGAGCAAGCCACCGCAGATGTCGTCCATGCCACTAGATTTGGCCCAAAAACTGCATCACTTCTTTGAGTGTTTTAGGAGCAGGTGCCTCCAATAGGGCCTTCACCTTATCTGGATCAACTTGAATTCCCCGTTTTGAAGTAATGTGTCCTAGTAACTTGCCACAGGATACAGAGAATACAGATTTATTCGGGTCCAAACACAAACGGTATTCTCGACACTTCAAAAAGCAGCACCGTAAGTGGTATAGATGCACCGAAGTATCGCCGAATAAAGAGAAGTCATCCAAGTAAACTCTCATGAATGTGGTGAGGTAAGGAGATAAACTTTCCTGCATACAACATTGAAACGTACTTGGACCATTCTGCAGACCAAACCACATCACTGTAAATGCATAAACGCCCCAATTAGTTACAAATGCTATCTTTGGAATATCATGTTCCACCATTTGGACTTGGTTATAACCACTATATCCATCTAAAACGGAGTCAACTCTCGTCCTGCCACATTGTCTAGCATTGTGTCCAAAAACGACAGAGGGAATGGATTAGGTACGGTAGCAGCATTCAATTTTTGGTAGTCTACACATCCATAATTGCTTATTCTTCTTAGGAACTATGACAATAGGAGAAATCCACACTGCATGCTCGATAGGCACAATAAACCCCACCTTCAACAATCGATCAAGTTCTGCTTTGACATGTTCCGCATAGTGAGGATTCATTCTATAACTATGTTGTTTGATAGGTTGCGCATCCGGTTTCAGCACTACCCTGTGTTGATAAATCCTGGGGTCCAACCCCTTCATATCCCGGTAATCCCATGCAAACACATAAGAGAACTCTCATAGCAACTGCAACAAGGTAGCCTAGAAGGTCTCGGGTAGTCCCGCCCTAATTTTTACTGGTCGTGGGTTGGTGTGATCACCTAAATTGCAGGTAGCCAATTGATCTTTCGGTACGTAGAACTGTCGGGCATCTCCAAATCGTCTCCTGATTGAAATAATTGTTGGAGCATCGTATTATCCAAGGTCTGTTATGTACTTGACTCATGCTCACCGGTCATTGGGATCACCGTACAGGCTACCGGACTCCAGTTATCAGCCACCGTTTGTAACTCTACAGTGCCAAGTGCCATCAAATCTTTGTTGGCTGTAAGAAACGCTTCCTCTTCATCATTGGAGAGACCATCCAACATGTGTATAGGCTCCGCTACATATGGTCGTGCATGTAAGTCACAAGGTTTCATATCGTCCAGTGGAACAACATAATTCCAGTGGTTATTTTTAAAAACTAATTCATGTGCTGACCAATCTTGCACTACCTTAGCTTGTTTAAGCCATGGACATCCAAAGAGAAAATTATAGTCCAGGCTAGATTGGTAAGTCCAACACAACGAAGGTCATTTTGAAAACAGCACCTTGTAGAGTAATTGGAATGTCTCGCACCAAGCCCACCGGATGGACTCTAGATTGATCAGCCATGCGTACAAAGAATTGAACAGGTTCAATTTGCACCCACCCCATCCGTTTTCAAAGTGTTGCTATTGTTATGTTTACACCAGATCCACCATCAATTAAGACTTGGGTGATTTTATGGTTTTTGTACCATACCGTAATCAGGGGTACCATATGGTCCACCATTGGGTCCAATTCCAGTTGGATTGTGGTTGTTGCTGGAGCACTCGAGGATCCTAGAGTAATCTGTTGCTAGAACTGTTGATGCACTCCAGGGATCAAAGCCAATAACTGACCCAAGGGCAATGTAATTGATGCCTTGGATAGAACATCCCACATCGAATCAGTTTTGGTTATTTCCAATACAATCTCCGGTATGAACTCCGGTATTGTGTGAGTCAGATTTCACCCTTCTGGTACTTCTGGCGGTATGCTTTGGTGCGTCACCAGCATTGGGTCAGGGAACACGGTTTGTTCCTGCGTTGCCCACTTGCTTGCTTTTGTAAAAACCTTCTATTGTTCACGAATTCCAGGTTCAACAATCTCTACAACTGGTTGTAATTGCCTTCCTGAACATGTTTGGACCACTATTGCTTGCGTGTCTACCGTTGAAATGTACACCATATTCGCCATTGGATGTTGTCATTCCTTTTTCTTTTTATCGTACTCCGCCGCATCTTTACGGAGCCTTTGGATATGCCCAATTCCACCACAAACATGACATTTAGGGGGTGGAGGAGATGCAGCTTCTCTGGATGGACCTGCATTCCACCGAGCTTGTCCAAAAATATTTGATTGTCCTCCTCGATAGTTCTTGTATCCCTGATACTGGGTACTCCTCATGTGTGGTGGTACATAATGGCTGGTCGGTTGCCCTTGTTCCTGAATGATGGCATTAACAGCTGCTCTGTTCTGTACCTTTGCATTATACGGACAAGTCTCCATAGTGTGGTCTATTGTATGGCAAATGGCATAATACATTTGATTCAGAGCGCATGTTAAGCTGTTGTGCCCTGGATTTTTGCATTTGGTATAGTAAATTTGTTTCAAAGGATCCTCGTTGGATTGCTTGGATGCTTTCAGCCACTCTAGATCTTCAGTGAATCCACCCACCTTATTTTCTAATTGTAATGTCATAGCAATTACGGCATCCAAAGTCATTCCACCCACACACCATATGATCATGATCTGTTTCAATTAGGGCTTTAATCCATTGATGAACCACTGAGTGATAACATCATCTAGTAGATTGGCATGCGTTGGTGGTAACTGTCGTAAATGAGTCTGAAATAGCATGCCATAATCCTGTACATTTTGGTGTGGCTTCTGCCTATTATTCTGCAGGTAATCAAAAATTTCAGCATGGTTTTTCTTTAACCGAAATCATTGCAGAAAGGCATCCTTCACATCATCATACTGCCAGAAGTGGTTCAAATCATATTCGGTTAGCCATCGTGCAGCTTCATTAACCAGAGTTGACTGGAATACAATAGCTTTATACGCAGGGTCTGTTGGGTAATTCAGAAGTGCATAACATCCTATCACACCTGCAACTGTTACAATTGCAGATATTAAGGCTGATGCAGAAGGTGTCGAAGATGATGATATTCTGCATATTGTTGTTCGTGCTATGGTTTCTACTGCACCTACTGCAGAGCAAATTTGTTGGGATGGCAGAGATGCCCAAGCACATGCATTGATAGCTTTGTCTGTCAAACGTGCCATTATTCCTCACATCGCTCTTGCAGAATAGCTAAGGATGCTTGGGATATACTTACCACATTGTACCAAGCTAGGAATGAGACTCGTGTTGCTTACCTCCAAAAACATTTGGAGAGTGAGCACATGAATGAAGGTGATTCTATGGACAGTTTTCTAACAAAGATCAAAGACTTGAAGGAACATTTGATTTCTAATGATGAGGTTATACCAGATAGCTCACTTGTGCAGACCATTTGGAATGGTCTTCCTAATCCATATCAGAGTTTTGCTTCTACTCTTTGGTTGATGATGAAAGGCAATCCAAATGCCTTGTCATTTGAGGAGTTAGTCTATGTTCTTTTGCAAGAAGATCAGTCCAAGCATAATATGTCCATTATGCCTTTTGCATTTGCACAATTGAAGAGGGAAGACAAAGATGAAAAGAAATCAAAAAAGCGAAAATTGTTTTGCAAGTACTGTAAAGGAAATGATCATATCATAAAGAACTGTCCAAAATTGGCTGCTAAAGAGGAAAAGAAGAAAGAGGCGGAAATGGTTGTTGCAAAGGCCTCTACACCAAAAATAGAGTGCTAATCTTGTGCAGGAAGAAGAATGGGCATTTACTATTGTTTGCAGTTTTGACCCATCTTCTCATGAGCAATGCATGTCTGTAGTAGACTCAGATATTTGGTACTTTGAAAAGTGGGGCGACCAAACATATCACCTCGCAGCACAGTTTCTTCACTTCACTCGAGCCTGCCCCTATAGGGAATATTGTCACATGTGCCAACAACTCCTCTTATCCTATCATGGGAGTTGATAAGTGTGAAGAGATGGATAGGTATGTGCTTGAAGATGAAGAGGTGTTGCAAAATCCTTGATCTACACCAGCCAAATGAACTCCAGGAGTATATGGTGGGCCCTTTTAGCTTGCCAATGGATGTATTAGACACCCTATGTACCTTGGAAGATCACTCTCAAAAAGATAGATCAAAACAGATAAGTTGGAGTTAGCTCAGAGGTGAAAACTTGCTATTCTTGGTTCATACACCTGTCCAGTGTTTTACATAATTCTCTGATCACAGCAGCAATTAGCTCAATTCCTCTTAGGGAAGTCTAGGCAACTTAAAGAGCTAACTTTCAAGAGTAATCTCATCAAAAATAATGAACCACACACTGAGAATGAGTTTTAACAAGTGATGACATCATCCCGATTTTCACGGGCTGCTACAGAAATAGACCAGTGAGCAGCAAACTCAACATAACTCAAAATGTAGAAATCCAATGATTATGAAAATTTGTATGGTTATACTAGACAGTAAGATAAATCCAACAAGCTTTAAATCACTGAATTTGGATAAATAACCACTGAGCAATGGCTCTGACAAGATGAGTGAAAAAGTCGGGTACCTGACAGAGAGGTGAAGATGAACAGACCCTGTTGACTTCAAATAAACATAACTAAAGATTGCAACATCCAAATGACATGAAAATTTGTGAGCATAAAGTAGACTTATAGGGCTAACTTTACCAAGTTAAATCACTGAAAATGATGCACCAAGCTCAGAGAAAACATCTCTGCAAGCTGACTGAGAAAACTGAGAGTAATGGCAGTGAGTAGTACACTTCACAAGAACATGGAAAGATGAACTCAAATAATCATGAAAATGAAAGTATATTGCTTGTACAATACAATGACTTACTTATACATATGTGTGCCTTGTAATCACACCTTGATATGGCATAAAGCTCAGCTCTTGGAGGTCTTCACATAGGTCTCTCTAACCACGACTAAAACTGCCATCTATTTATAGTTGAGTTTGGGAGGCTAACTTCCCTCAATCACTCTCCAATCAATCAATGATTGATTTGATTCTCTACCTACCACAAATCACGAATTTGTGGCTCCTCTTTCCATTCTTGATCAAGTGGACTCAACCACTTAACATTCTCTTACTTTTACATTAAGTAAACTCTTCAAAAGTTACAAGAGGTAGTTCACAAGTGAACTTTACATAGTCTTCATTTTAAGGCTTTTTCTATGACTTTGTGGGACTCAAGCCAATACTTAGGCTTGTCATAGACTTGCTCCAACAGCTCCCCCTCAAGCCAAGTATGCTTGAGGTCTTCAATCTTCCAAGATTACCTGCAAACCAATCATAGCCTTGAATTTGCAAAACTTTGTACCATCCAATGCTTTGGTTAGAATATCTGCACATTGTTGATGAGTGGACACATATGATATTTGAATCTCTTTGCTTAGAACCTTCTTTCGTACATAGTGATAATGAACTTCAATATGTTTAGTCCTTGCATGAAAAATAGGATTAGCAGCCAAGTGAATAGAACTCATATTGTCACCAAAAATAGTTGGAGTTCCAAACTCCAATCCAAGATCTTTGAATAATGTCTTCATCCACATAGCTTCTTGTGTAGCTATAGCAAGACCTCTATATTCAGCTTCAGTAGAAGAGAGAGCAACTGTGGGTTGCTTCTTGGATGACCATGAAATAAGCTTTGAACCTGCAAAGGTAAGATAACCTGAAGTGCTCCTTCTATCTTCCTTGGAGCCAGCCCAATCTGCATCAAAAAATAGCTTCAAACCTAAATCAGATACATAAGGATAATAAAGTCCTTCATTTATGGTTCCTTTGAGATACTTGAGAATCCTTTTGGCAGCATCCATATGTGGTTTCCTTGGTGTGTGCATAAATTGGCTTAGCACACTCACACTGTAACATATATCTACTCTTGTCAATGTGGCATAGTTGAGACTACCCACTAGACTTTGATATGATGTGATGTCCTCTATGAGTTCACCTTCATGTGAGCTCAATTTGTGATTGACCTCCATTGGAGTACCTGCAATCTTACAATCTTGCATCTTGAATTTTGCCAACATGTCCTTAATGTACTTCCTTTGAGTGAGAAACAAACCATGATCTTTGTAGACAACTTCCAAACCTAGGAAGTAGGTAAGTGAACCCAAATCACTTATCTTGAACTCTTCTCTCATCTGATCTTTGATCTTCTTCATACCATCTGCATCATTTCCTGTCAATATAATGTCATCTACATATACACATAGATAGATGACCTCAGAATTACTCTTTTTAATAAAGAGTGAAGGATCTGCCTTGCTTGGTTGAAAGCCTTTGTCCTGCAAGAATGAAACAAGCCTGAAATTCCAAGCTCTTGGAGCTTGCTTGAGACCATACAATGCTTTGTTAAGTTTACACACATAATCAGGATAAACTTGATTCTCAAAACCAGGTGGTTGTGCCATATATACCTCTTCTGTTATCCAACCATTCAAGAATGCATTATTTACATCTAGTTGAAGTATCTTCCAATTCTTGGAAGAGGCAATACTAAGCAAAACCCTAATAGTAGGCATCTTTGCCACAGGAGAGAAAGTCTCCTCATAATCAATTCCCTGAGTTTGTGCAAAGCCTTTTGCCACAAGCCTTGCCTTATACCTGTTAATTGAACCATCAGAATTCTTCTTGAGTTTATAGACCCATCTTGAGCCTATTACCTTCATGGATGAAGTCTTGGGCACCAAATCCCAAGTGTTGTTTTCCTCAAGTACTTCAATCTCTTCCTTCATTGCATGCTTCCATTCTGTTTTTGCTTTGGCCTCTTCAAATGATGATGGCTCCTCTTGGTTTATGTCCTGTGCTATGTAGATAGAATGTTTAGTTACTAATGAGGTGTCAAACCCATACCTTTCTGGTTTTTTCTTTTCCCCTCATAGATCTTCTTAGGCCATGATGTGATGATTCTGCCTCATGTCCAAGTTCCTGCAATTTTGCTTTACCTTTAGACTTCCATGCTTTGACCTTTTCCATGTGAGATTCTTCATCATCCTCTGAGGTGTCTTGTTCTTCAATCTTTGGTTGTTCTCTACCAAGCTTTGGAAAATCTTCTTCAAGATTATATGGTAAATTGACCTTCCTGCATGAATCTTCATACCATGAATTGTTCTCATCAAAAACTACATCTCTGCTTACCAAGAATCCTTTGTTGGTAGGGTTGTATAACCTGTAGCCCTTTTGATTGTTGTCATATCCAATAAATACACACCTTTCTGCATTTGGATCCATCTTGCCTCTAACCTGTGAAGGAACATGAGCAAAAGCAATACATCCAAAAATTTTACAATGATCTAAGCTTGGTCTTCTTCCATTCCAAGCCTCATATGGAGTCATCCCATCAAGGGATTTTGAAGGCAACCTGTAATCAAGTAAGTGGCTGTAGATACAGCCTCAGCCCATAAGTAATTAGGTAAATGCTTTTCATTTAACATAGACCTTGCAGCTTCAACAATTGTCCTATTCCTCCTTTCTGCCACTCCATTTTGCTCAGGAGTGTACCTTGTAGTTACCTCTCTTTTGATTCCTCTTTCTTGAAGAAAAGAATCAAAATCATGGGAGAAGTATTCTCCCCCTCCATCTGACCTTAGCCTTTTTAGTGATTTACCTGTTTGATTCTCCACAAGAGCCAAATATCTTTTGAAACATGAAAAAACTTCATCTTTGTGTTTCATAAAGAATAGGATAGTCCATCTGCTGCAATCATCAATAAAGGAAACATAGTACCTTGATCCAGATATTGAAGCTTCCTTGCTAGGTCCCCATATATCTGTATGAACCAACTCCAAGAGATCTCCATGCATATAACCTTTCTTCATGAATAGTAACCTGTGAGACTTTCCAAATTGACATGCACTGCACTTATAAATCATATGTTGTTTTGACAAATTAGGAAGTCCAAGTACACTTTGGTCCTTGCAGATTTGCTTTAATGACCTTTCACCAATATGTGCTAACCTTTTGTGCCATACTTCCAATTCTGTGAGTGTCTAACTACCATAATTAAAGAGAGCAATGTTTCTAGTGTCTTGTAATTCAAATGTGAACAATCTACCTGTCTTTTCACCTTTTGCAATTCTTCTGAATCCTTGACTTGGATCTTCAACAAATGCTCCTGCTTTTGTGAACCTGACTTGCAACCCTTTCTCTACTATCTGCCCAACACTTATCAAATTCTTTGTAATGGTAGGGACATAGAGTACCTTACTGAGTAGGTTGATGTTTCCATCAGGTGCTTTGACATTGCCTATTTTCTCCACAGGATGTTTTGTATCATCTCCTGTTTGTACCTCATGCTTATTCCTTGGATCTTCTAAATCTAATAGGAGTGCCACATTTCCTGCCACATGATTTGAACAACCTGAATCTATGTAGAAAACATGCTCATCAGATTTACCTTGTGGCATAGCCATGTTCATGATCAATAATGAATCCTCTTTGTTTGAGTCTTCTGTGTAGTTATTGTAGTCTCTCCTTCCTTTGTAGCCTCCTTGATAGTTTGAATGATTTTAGTTGTTGTAGTTGCCATGGTAGTTGTTGAACCTTCCTCTTGAGTAGCCATAACTTCCTCTATTGTATCCTCTACCTCTTTGATTCCTGGAATTCCTAAAGCAATTTTCAGTTGTATGATTAGTTAATCCACAAATAGAACATGAGTTGGAGTCTTGGGATCTCCCCCTGCCTTGTCTACCTCCTCTTCCTCTACCTCTGCCATGTCTTCCTCTACCTGCATAGTTAGCTTGATATGTACCTGCTTCATCATCCACTTTCTTTGCCTTTCCTTTGTTATCTTTAGACTTGCTTTTATCCGTGTATAAAGCTGAAGATTGATTACCTTTAGAGCTTTCTCCATTTTTTATAAGCTTTGCCTCTTGAGTAAGTAGTTGTCCAATGAGTGTGTTGAAATCAGGTACATGCATGTCCATGTACAAATCCATAGCTGTGGTGAATGCTTCCCACTTATCATCTGCCTTCAAGCCATTGATGACCTGCCTTACAATTTGCTCTTCATCTATTACCTCTCCAATGCTTCCCAACTGATCCGCTATGTCCTTGAGCTTTGTGACAAAATCAGTCACATTTTTTTTGGGAGCCTTCTTGAGAGTTGTGAACTCCAGCCATAGTTGATGCTTCCTAGCTTTGGTACTTGAAGAAAAGAAAGCTTCAAGTGCATCCCACACTTCCTGAGATGTCTTACAACTTCTAATGTGAGGCAACAAAAAATCTGAGATAGAGTTGAGGAGATAAGACCTTGCAAGTGCATCCTTGGAGCACCATGTGCTCAATCTTTCTTGCTCTTCTTGTGTTGGTTGACTTTTGTTCCTGAAACTTGGCATAACTTCATCTCCAGCCACATAACCATATAAACTTCTACCTTGGAGATAGGCTTCCATTCTTAATGACCAAGCTGAGTAGTTACCTCTGTCTAATTTGTCAATTGATGAAGGAAATCCATCTGCCATGTTGTCCAACCTTGCTCTGATACCACTGTGAAGAGATGGATAGGTATGTGCTTGAAGATGAAGAGGTGTTGCAAAATCCTTGATCTACACCAGCCAAATGAACTCCAGGAGTATATGGTGGGCCCTTTTAGCTTGCCAATGGATGTATTAGACACCCTATGTACCTTGGAAGATCACTCTCAAAAAGATAGATCAAAATAGATAAGTTGGAGTTAGCTCAGAGGTGAAAACTTGCTATTCTTGGTTCATACACCTGTCCAGTGTTTTACATAATTCTCTGATCACAGCAGCAATTAGCTCACTTCCTCTTGGGGAAGTCTAGGCAACTTAAAGAGCTAACTTTCAAGAGTAATCTCATCAAAAATAATGAACCACACACTGAGAATGAGTTTTAACAAGTGATGACATCATCCCAATTTTCACGGGCTGCTACAGAAATAGACCAGTGAGCAGAAAAATCAACATAACTCAAAATGTAGAAATCCAATGATTATGAAAATTTGTATGGTTATACTAGACAGTAAGCTAAATCCAACAAGCTTTAAATCACTGAATTTGGATAAATAACCACTGAGAAATGGCTCTGACAAGATGAGTGAAAAAGTCGGGTACCTGACAGAGAGGTGAAGATGAACAGACCCTGTTGACTTCAAATAAACATAACTAAAGATTGCAACATCCAAATGACATGAAAATTTGTGAGCATATAGTAGACTTATAGAGCTAACTTTACCAAGTTAAATCACTGAAAATGATGCAACAAGATCAGAGAAAACATCTCTGCAAGCTGACTGAGAAAACTGAGAGTAATGGCAGTGAGTAGTACACTTCACAAGAACATGGAAAGATGAACTCAAATAATCATGAAAATGAAAGTATATTGCTTGTACAATACAATGACTTACTGATACATATGTGTGCCTTGTAATCACACCTTGATATGGCATAAAGCTCAGCTCTTGGAGGTCTTCACATAGGTCTCTCTAACCACGACTAAAACTGCCATCTATTTATAGTTGAGTTTGGGAGGCTAACTTCCCTTAATCACTCTCCAATCAATCAATGATTGATTTGATTCTCTACCTACCACAAATCACGAATTCGTGGCTCCTCTTTCCATTCTTGATCAAGTGGACTCAACCACTTAAGATTCTCTTACTTTTACATTAAGTAAACTCTTCAAAAGTTACAAGAGGTAGTTCACAAGTGAACTTTACATAGTCTTCATTTTAAGGCTTTTTCTATGACTTTGTGGGACTCAAGCCAATACTTAGGCTTGTCATAGACTTGCTCCAACAATAAGATCATTTTGACTACTGTTGATGGTAGTTCTTTCACTTTGTCAGATGCTTAATTTGTGTCAGGGATCACGAAGAATTTGTTATTACTTTTAGCGCTAGTCAAGATTGGCTTGGTTGTAAAATTTGTTGATGACAGGTGTACAGTTCATGATCTGTCAAATGGCGATGTGATTATTGCTTCTGGCATTTTATGTTGTGGGTTGTATAATCTCATAGATTATGAAAGATCTATGAATGATTCGGCATATGTAGTACATGATTCTTAGGCTATGTTAGATGCAAAGCTTTGGCATGCATGCTTTGGTCATCTCAATTTTGCTAGTTTTCTACGCTTGCAGAAATCTAAAATAGTGTCCTCTTTGCCCAAACTTGAGGCACTTGGAAAACATGTTTGTCAAGGCTGTATTTTGGGCAAAATGCAGCATTCCTCATTTCCAAAAGATGGTTCAATTTGGGCTACTCAAAAATTACAACTTGTACATAGTGATGTATGTGGTCCTATGCAGACACCTTCTTTTGGAAATTATCTTTACTTCGTGACTTTCATTGATGATTTTTCTAGGCATGCACGGGTATATCCGTTAAAAGCAAAGTGCGAAGTGTTCATGTGCTTCAAAAAGTTTTTGGTTTTGGTTGAAAATCTGTTAGCATGTAAAATGGGCACCCTCTGTTCTGATCGAGGGGGGGAATATATATCTTCTGATTTCAATGCATTTTTGGCTGAACGTGGGATAAAACACCAGTGTACAATGTCGTATACACCTCAACAAAATGGAGTTGTTGAACATGAGAACAGGTCACTCATGGAGATGGCGAGGTGTATGGTCAAGAGTCAGGCGTTACCACATAGTTTCTGGCTTGACGTTGTCATGTGTGGAACGTATGTACTTAATAGGTGTCCCACTAAAGCGTTGGAGTCTATCACTCCATATGAGGCTTGGCATGGTCACAAGCCATCTGTTGCTCATCTACATGTTTTTGGTTGTTTGGCATATGCATTAGTGTCTGAACAACATCGCAGAAAATTGGATGATAAAGCAGTAAAATGTATTTTTGTTGGGTCCAGTTCTAAAAGTAAAGGCTATTGTCTGTATCATCCACAGACTAAACACATTCTGGTTAGCCGTGATGATGTTTTCGTGGAAGATGCTATTCAGCCATTGCTTTCATGTACTAAGGAGACATTTGTTAGCTCCAAAGACACGTATGATTCTTTGCCGCCTCCTTTTACACGTGGATAGTCTAGTGTTGGTCTTAATGAGGCAACTTTTCAACCTTTACAGGTTTCATGTGATGATGCAGATCATCCCATTTCTGATGTAGATTTACATGATGCACTTGTTGATGAGAGAGCTGATATTGAGAAGGCAAAAACTATGCCAAAATGGCTGGTGAAGACTTTGCATGATAGCAAATTAGATTCACCTCTGTCATATCGTACTCGATCAGGCTCGCATAGTGCCTCTTTTGCATCAGATTGTTATGCTATGGCTGCATCTAGTCTCTGTGATGAAAGTGAGCCTGTTTCGTTTGCTGAAGCACAAAATTCGAAAAATTGGATGGCTACTATGCATTCTGAATATGATGTTATAATCAAGAATGGTACTTGGTCTTTATGATGCTAGGGTTGTTGCAAAGGGTTATGCGTAGGAAAGAGGCATTGATTTTTATGAAACCTTTGCTCTTACTTGTCGAATGATTGTTGTTCGTAGCATCTGTGCACTTGTAGCTCATCATGGTCGGAATGTACATCAGTTGGACATTAAAACAACATTCCTGAATGGCGACTTGCATGAAGAAGTGTATGTTTTTCATCCGTGTGGATTTGTGCAAAAAGGGCATGAAAACTAGGTGTGCAGGTTAAAGAAGGCATTATATGGTTTAAAGCAAGCACCACGTGCTTTGTATGAAAAGATACATGCCTATCTGATTGCACATGGTTTTGAGAACAATCCAACTGAAAGCACCTTATATGTCAAGCATGCTAATGATGTACTTCTAATCATTGTGGTATATGTTGATGACATGCTGCTCACTGGTCCTCATGAGAAGCATATTGCTGATTTCAAGGCTGATTTACATACCTCATTTGAGATGTCTGATTTGGGGCATTTGCATCATTATTTGGGCATTCAGTTTATGCACGTTGATGGTGGAATGGCTTTGTGTCAAACGAAATATATTGACACATTATTGCAATGTTTTGGCCTTGAAGATTATAAACCTATTGCCACTCCTATGGAGACAGGTTTACGACTGAGTCTTCATGATGTTGGAGATGCATTAGATGGTGTTCTCTATCAGTAGGCTGTTGGATGCTTGATTTCCTTATGCATTACTTGGCCAGATATTCAATTTGCTATCTCACAGATGAGCAGGTTTATGCATTGCCTAGGAGTCAAGCATGTGTTCCATGCTCGCACTAAGCACATTGAGGTGCATTATCATTATGTCAGGAAGAGGTTCTCTGCTAGGGAGATCAGCTTGGCATATGTGCCCACGCAAGAGAACATTGCAGACCTTTTCACGAAGGCTCTGCCTAGGGAGAAGTTTGGAGCTTTCCACAAAGCTTTCGGCTTACTTCCTTTTGTGGAGTGATTTCCACATAGCTTGGCACTTCCTTATCCATGAGTGCTAGCTCTTTGTTCACCTTAGCACTCCTAGGGGGGATTTGTTGGTATATTTAGGTAGTGATATGTGTGAACACACTAGGATAGCCGGGGCACTTTTTTCCCTCTTTAGGAGGTTATTTTTCCCTCAGCTTGTATATACACCTATTGCCCTAACGGGCTACTTATCTTTGTGCATTCTAGTGGTAATACATTCAGTATTGTGTGTTGTGCTCCAAGCTTGTTCTTCTTCCTTGTGTTGTTCACGTGCTTCCACAGATGTCTAACTCCAACACTATCTATCTATCTATCTATCTATCTATCTATCTATCTATCTATCTATCTATCTATCTATCTATCTATCTATCTATCTATCTATCTATCTATCTATCTATCTATCTATCTATCTATCTATCTATCTATCTATCTATCTATCTATCTATCTATCTATCTATCTATCTATCTATCTATCTATCTATCTATCTATCTATCTATATATATATATATATATATATATATATATATATATATATATATATATATATATATATATATATATATATATATATATATATATATATATGTTTGTCTATCTATCTATCTACCTGTCTATCCATCTATCTACCTACCTACCTACCTATTTATCTATATGTCTATCTACCTACATACCTACATACCTACATATTTATCTATCTATCTATCTATCTATCTATCTATCTATCTATCTATCTATCTATCTATCTATCTATCTATCTATCTATCTATCTATCTATCTATCTATCTATCTATCTATCTATCTCTATCTATCTATCTATCTATCTATCTATCTATCTATCTATCTATCTATCTATCTATCTGTCTATCTATCTATCTATCTATCTATCTATCTATCTATCTATTTGTCTATATATATATATATATATATATATATATATATATATATATATATATATATATATATATATATATATATATATATATATATATCCATCTATCTTATCTATCCATGTATCTGTCTATCTATCTATCTATCTATCTATCTACCTATCTATCTATCTATCTATCTATCTATCTATCTATCTATCTATCTATCTATCTATCTATCTATCTATCTATCTATCTATCTATCTATCTATCTATCTATCTATCTATCTATCTATACATCTATCTATCTATTATGATTACTTGAATCAGCCTACCTTTTTCAACTAGAATGGTAATGGAAATTGACAATGGCATCAACACAAGAATGCATATACCAAATTAGCCACCCAAATACTATTATGTGTAGTATCAATATATGTACATGTCTCAAAAATATTTACACTCTTATGAAAGAAAAACCTTGAAAGCATATGTATACAAGAGTATTTTAGCTTTATTTGGGCACATACCTACTCAAAATAATTCCCTAAGATCCATTCATGCACCACATACATGAAACTTAAAAGGAGAAGGGTAGCAAACACATTATGAAACACTTTTCAAGCAGCATCTCAAAGAAGCAAACGCTAAGAAAAACATACGATAGAATATAGATAAATCTCTTGGATTGAAAAAGATTTTATTGCAAGAGGGGCAAGAAAATCCTTGCAATTTTGGAGGAGTTCATGAATGACAATCTATGAATGCTAGCCTTCACATCATCATGCAAACAAAAAAAAATTCTTCTACCATTTTAAATCAAAGGAACAAGAGAATCTACCTCCTTTTTCTCCTAGCTTCCACTACCTACAAAAGATTCATCCATCATAAATTTAGAACACTTCTTTGGGATCCCTGGTGTAGTAGTAAGCACCTCGGACCTTGGACATTGAGGTTCAAGCTTCAAAATCTAGAATGTGTCTTAACATATAACCCTTTAAGAAGTGCTGGATAGGGGGGGCTTGCATGAGGAGTTCATTACAATTTTAAGCCTGAGTAGAAGAATGTCGGGAATCCATGGTGTAGTGATAAACACTTTGGGCCCTAGAGTAAAGTTCAAGAATCGAAGTGTGGCTTGATGTATATCCCTTGAAAATGTGAGGATAAGGGGGGTCCTCAAGGTCTAGAATGGTCAAATTTATTCCTGAATGTCTGTTGTTTGTGGCAACACTTCTATCGATTCTCACTTCAAGCACCTTGTTTTCATTGACTGGGTCACTTATAATCATCAACACATCCAACACCCTACAGTGCTCAAATTTATTATCAAACATCTGTTAGCTTTTGGTGATTCATTATTCTCATTTCAAGTACGTTGGGTTCATTGGCAAGGTCATGTGAGTTTTGAAGCGTTAAAGCTTTGTACAATTTTTTGTATCCTAATTGAGAACAATTCATAAAACACTTACATGAATTCTAGCAACTTTTGGTAGCTGAGAAGACCACTTCATGACTTCTCTATTACATCTCTCTTGAAATATTTTTACATGTCCAATCGTTGCCCTAAAAGGGGTCCTTAGAGATAATTAGGAAATTCAAATAAATAGTGTGTTATGTTTGTACCAAGACCTTAGAAAGGTGGGAGAGGGGACTTGATTGGGTCAACCATTTTTATTTGGTTACTTCCAACCTCATTCTATCACCTTGACCTTATTCCTTTCTTCCATCTTCACCTCATTCTTGTTCTATGTTTGGTAGTCCTACTTACCTCATTTATCAACTCTTTTGGTTTATTCTTTGACTCATCCTCATCCATCAGTTCCGTAGCCTTTCCAATCACTACCTTACAATATTTTTCTTATTTTTTGGCTTTCCACCTTTAGCCTTCTCCCATAGGTCTATCTACACACTTTTCTACTATCTCATTTCCTATCTGTTCTTCAATATTCGTTCTCAAGCTAGTACGACCACATCCTAGCTCAACCCTTAATTTAATTTTCTTTTGTACCCTTCTTTAGATATTCTCCCTCCCTCTATCTCTCTCTTTTCACATTCCTAGGTGTCTTTTTTTCTTGACATCAAACCCTTTCTATATCTTCACCAATCCTTCTACAAAGCCCTCTCATTTGATTTCTTTTCTTTTTCAAAAATCCCATCTTCTCGTGTCTTGTATTCATTACCTCCCCAAATGTATTCTTTTCCTATCTCCCTTAGTTCAAGAATCCTCAATTATCCCATTACATCTTTGACTTTCCTTATTTCATCCCATTGTTCTTCTCCTAGGCTTATTTTCTACTCGAATTTTCTCCCTTCTCATCCACACATTACTGACTCCACTACCACACTGCCTTTCCTTCCCCTCTCTCTCCCTCTTTGTCTTTGGCATCACCGTAGTATCATTAAAACACACTTCTTCTTTCATCCGATAATGCGATTGCAAGGTGATTTTTTTTTTTTTGTGGTGAGTTTAAGTCTCGATAAATTTTTTGTATCCTAATTGAGAACAATTCATAAAACACTTACATGAATTCTAGCAACTTTTGGTAGCTGAGAAGACCACTTCATGACTTCTCTATTACATCTCTCCTGAAATATTTTTACATGTCCAATCGAATTATCTTATAAGTTGATGCATGTAGGTAATTCAGATGCATTTGAGAACTTCGTACATCTCCTGAACTCGAAAGATTTCTTTTCTACTTCTGTATTTTTCGGTAAAGAAACTAGAAAACTTGTCTCTTTCGGTAAAGAATCTATTCATACTTTTCTGGTTCTTGCTTTTGAATTTTTCCAGCTCATGCTGTAGCTTTATTTGAATATATTCGTGCATTTCAATTATTTTCTATGCCGTAGCTTTATTTCATTCGTGATTTTGGGTTGAGCGATTACTCTTCATCAACGTGAAACGCAATGCCAAAATTGCACGACATTCTATCTGTAAATGTAATTCTAATTCGACTATAAAGAATATGAATATCGACTCAATTTCATGAAATAGCACCCTTTCAAATCCAATTAGAAAAGAATTTGAATAACGTCTAAATTTCATCAAATAGAAGCACCTTATATTTTCTCTAGACAAGCATTAATGGTTATGGGTTAGGAAATTAACATGATGACATGGCTTCAGAAAACTTTGATGCTCACATGGAGCTCGTTCATAGAACTTCAGACCTTTGGTATGATGGAAATTATACATCTGAGAACAAGTCCTATTACCATCCTCAACAGTACACAATTTCTGAATACAATGCTGCCAATGCATGATGATTTTATTTCAACAACCATAAGAAGCTAAAGGTTTTCTAGAAAAATCCACATGTTGGAACCTGGGGAAGGATGAAAAATAGAATATGTCAGTAATATTAGCATACGTTGGAAATTGTAGCTATTCCACTGGAGCTGGTGGCGATTACAACTGACAACTATGTGCCTGCAGTCATCAAAATATCACCATAATGTTGTTACAGATTCTTTCAAGGAAAACAGCAATGACCCCAAGTATCATCACTAACCTCAGCTAGATCAGGATCCATATTTAGTGTAATATGCTGTTCTTCCTAATGCAGTAATTATATGACCTGATTTACTGAGGAAAAGAACATGATGTGACATGCTTCATACCATTACATGAATTTGCTTAATCAAGTCTGGATAAAATAAGAATATCATGCAAGCTTGGATTAAAAAAATTAGACAATATTACAAGGAGAGAAGAGAGTTCCCATTTGTTTCTTCTGCTGTTCTGCTTTGAAGGAACAGCTTGAAGAGGAATATCACAAGGGAGAAAAAAAGGGGAAGGACAAGTTTGACAGGAGGACACAGCTATGCATGTCATAGCATAGTCAAAACACAGTATTGACTCCTCAAATACCTACAGTTCTTGACTGAAATTCTATCCCCAAATTAAGAGGTATCATGTAACTCTTTCGTTTCTGCAGCTCTGTCATGATAAGCTCCGAGGGGCTTCAGTGAATCGACGCCTTCCACCAACTGGTGGAGCATCCCCTTTCCTAGGTGTTACATCTTCATGTAAATTGTTGGTTGGATGTCTTGCTCCGACTATGTCTTCAGATAGACGATTGCCACCGTAAGAATTACCCAGTAACTGTGAGCTAAACCCTGCCCCATCTCTAGAGTGCATAACACCTTCCAGCTTCTTCAACGCTGTCGATCCTAACCCACCAGCCTCATCCCTAGAATGTATCACACCTTCAAACTTTTTGGTCAAACCTGCTCCCATTTCATCCCTAGAGTGTATGACACCTTCAAACTTTTTGACAGAACTGTTCACCCCAAGGGAACTGGTTGTCACACTACTTTTATAGATAGATAAACTTTCATCTGATACTGCCCTGTTAACTGTCTGTTTTGTATGGATCACGCCTTGAATCTTTTTTGGAGCTGCTGAAGGTGTGACAGATGAAGACATAACAACATTAGCAGCAGATACCTTAGTGGGAAGAGACT
>CM035427.1:130117046-130147046 GCA_020310875.1 Ceratopteris richardii | reverse complement strand
CTGCCATGTACTAAGCTTCACAACTCATGTCTCCTCTTTAGGTTGCTTCTTACTCAACCAAGATATGCACGAGTCTCCAAGGAAAAAGCAATAACCACTAGTAGACATGTGAGTATCATAACAACCAGCCCAATCATTATCTGTCATGCAAGCATGGCTGAATATCTCTGCCATAAAAGAGACATATACTCAAAGTGCCTTTGAGATATCTAAACATGTTTCATGGCTTGCCAATGCTTAGTGCCGCGGCTATGCATGAATCGTCTCAACTGGAAAACTATATATTGTATAGCCGGCCTTGTGTTGCATGCATATATAAGACATCCCACGATTTGCTCGTAAAGAGAAATGTCAAATGCATCACTAGAATCCTCAACTTCGAACCTAAATCATGTCTCCACTCATGTGGAAACTGACTTACAATCCTCAAACTCAAAACTTTAAAGTAGTTTTTTAACATACTTTGCTTGATACATAATGATTCCCCCCTCAATGTATTCAGTATGGATGCCAAAATAGTAGCTCAAAAGACCAAGATAAGTGACAACAAAAGTATGCTACAAATCAGCCATAAGGATGTTAAGTTTCTCATCACATGACACGCTCAAGAGTATGTCATCAACATAAAGAACAAGCCCTATAGGATCATCCCCATCTTTGGGTAATTAGTGTGTGCTTTCAATGGGAATACATGTGAAGCCAAGTGTAATCAAGTGCTTATGGATATTGTCATACCATGCACGTGAAACTTGCTTTAGATCATACAAGGCTTTATGCAAGCGACAAACCTTATGCTCTCTCTCTTTCATGGCAAGCCAAAGATATTGGTTCACATAAACCTCTTCTTGCAAATTCATAAAAGTTGTTTTTATGTCCAACTGATATATTTTCTGACCTCTTTGATCAACCAATGCAACCACGGTACAAATGGATGTCATGCATGAACTAGGTGCAAAAATTCCTCGTAGTCAATGCCATAGTGTTGTGCATATCCTTTGGCAACTAATCTAGCTTTGTACTTATCAATGCTACCATCTAACTTTCTCTTAATTTTGTAAACCCACTTTGTACGAATGGCATTATATCCTTTTGGAAATTCACGCAACTCCCAAAGGGCAAAGTACCGTTCATACATATGGAATCCATTTCTAATTGCATCGCACTCATCCAATGTGGATCATTGCTGGAGTTTGAGACCTACGAAAGCATGCGAAAAGCAGAAGGAAGAAGAAGAAGAAGCTTGGATCACAACACACAATACTAAATGTATTACCAAGTGAATGTACAAAGATGAGTCATACATTAGGGCTATAGGCGTATACACAAATCGAGGAAAAAAACCTCCTAATTTGCGAAAACCTTCAAACTTCTCTTAGAGGTAGAGCCTATGTGAAAAGGTTTGCAACGTTATTGTGTGTGGGCACATATGCCAAACTAATCTCTCCAACAAGAACCTCTCCCTAACATATTGATAATGAACCTCAATGTGCTTTGAACGAGCATGGGACACACGATTCCTTGCATCGACGAATGAGCTCTAACTCATAGTCAAGGTGGTGATGGCCAAAGCCTGATCAGCACCCAAATCAGCCAAAGGGCATATGAGCCACACACACTCAACAATCGTTGTGAAAGCTTCCCTATACTAAGCCTCACAACTAGAAGTGGCCAAAGTAGATTGCTTCTTGCTCAACCAAGATATGCATGAGCTACCAAGCATGAAGAAAAACCACTAGTGGACACACGAGTGTTGTAGCAACAAGCCCAATCAAAGTCAAAAAGAGCATGTAAATCTGGCTATAGTGATCCCCCCTTTGGATAAAACAATCAAGGTCGCCAGATACCACTCAAGTAGCGAAAGATGCGCTTAACCTCCTCCCATGCTTGACACCTCGGCAATGCATAAACTTGCTAATCTTAGAGACAACAAACTGAATATCAAGTCGAGTTATGCATAAGTGAATCAAGCATCCAAAAGCCTGTTGATAGAGAAAAACATCAAATGCATCTCTAGCATCATGAAGACTCAACCGTAAACCTGTTTCCATAGAAGTGAAAATAGGTTTGCATTGTGCAATCTTCAAGGCCAAAAAGTTGCAATAATGTGTCAATTCCAACATCAACTTGCATAAATTGAATGCCCAAATAATGATGCAAATGCCGCAAATTTGATATCTCAAAGGAGGCATCATGCAAATCAATTTTAAAATCAGTTATATGCTTCTCATTAGAACAAGTGAAAAGCATGTCATCAACAAAGACAACAATGATCAGAAGCACATCATTGGCACGCTTAACATATAAGGTGCTCATAGTTGGACTGTTCTCCAAACCATGTGAAATCACGTAGGCATATATCTTTTCAGACCAAGCATGTGGTGCTTGATTCAAACCATATATTGCCTTTTTCAACCTGCACACTTTGTTTTCATGCCCTTTCTACACAAAACCATAGTGTTGAAATACATACATTTCTTCTTAAAAGTCATCATTCCAAAATGCAGTTTTAATATCCAACTGACATACACTCAAACCATGATGAGTTGCAAGTGCATAGATACTACGAACAATGATCATTCGACATGTGGGTGCAAAGCTCTCATCAAAATCAATACCTCTCTCTTGAGCATAACCTTGTGCAACAAGCCTAGCCTTTTCTTGTCAACTGTTCCATCAAGTTCACATTTCATCTTGTATACCCATTTAGTGAAAATGGCCTTTTTGCATGGAGGTAAATCACATAAAGAGGAGGTATCATTCTTCATAATAACATCATATTCTGAATGCATAACAGCTACCCAATTTTTTGAATTTTAAGGTTCATCGAAAGAAACAGGTTTATTCTCATTATGAAGACTAGAGGCAGCCATAGCATAGCAATCTGATGCAAAAGAAGCACTATGAGAGCCTGAACAAGTACGATATAGCAAAGGTGCATCTACTTTGCTATCTCCCAAAGTCTGCACCAACCATTTAGGCATAGTTTTTGCTTCTTTTATATCAAACCTCTCATCAACAAGTGAAGCATGTTAATATGCACCAAAAATGGAATGATATGCATCATCATGTGAATCCAGTAAAGGATGAGAAATTGCATAATTTGGACAAGCACTTGATTGTGCACCTGTTAAAAGAGGAAGCAAAGTGTCATACACATCCTTGGAGTTAACTGATGTCTCCTTAGTACATGAAAATAATGGTTGAATTGCATATTCAACAAAAAAAACATCATGGCTAACGAAGATGCATTTAGTATGTAGATGGTACAGACGATATAGCCTTTGATTTCAGAACTATACCAAACAAAAATATATCTTATCATCCAATTTTCTGCGTTGTTCTTCAAGCACTAATGCATATGCAAGACAACCAAAAACACACAAAAAAGTGGCTTGTAACCATGCCAAGCCTCATATGGAGTGATGGATTGCACTGTTTTGGTGGGACACCTATTAAGTATATATGTTGCACACATAGCATCCTCAAGCTAGAAATTGTGGTAGAGCCTCACTTTAGACCATACAACTCGCAATCTCCATGAGAGATCTATTCTTTCTTTCAACAACTCCTTTCTATTGAGGTGTACGACATTGTACACTCATGTATTATCCCACGTTAAGCAAGAAATGCATTTAAATCAAAAGACATGTATTCTCCTCGATCAAATCAAAGGGTTCCCATTTTACATGTTGATAAATTTTCACCCAAAACTAGAAAATGTTTCGAGCACATAAATACTTCGGACTTTGCTTTCAATGGATACACCAATGCATATCTCGAGAAATCATCAATAAAAGTCACAAAGTAAAGGTAGTTCCCAAAAGGTGTCTGCATAAGACCTCAGATATCATTGTGAACAAGCTACAATTTTTGTTGAAGTGTACGACACTGTACACTGATGTTTTATCCCACGTTAAGCAAGAAATGCATTTAAATCAAAAGACATGTATTCTCCTCCTCGATCAAAACAAAGGGTTCCCATTTAGATAGATAGATAGATAGATAGATAGATAGATAGATAGATATATATACATATATATATATATATATATATATATATATATATATATATATATATATATATATATATATATATATATATAATTTACATGATGACAAATTTTCACCCAAAACTAGAAACTGTTTCGAGCACATAAATACTTCGGAGTTTGCTATCAATCGATACACCCATGCATGCCTCGAGAAATTATCAATAAAAGTCACAAAGTAAAGGTAGTTCCCAAAAGGTGTCTGCATAAGACCACAAATATCACTGTGAATGAGCTATAATTTCTGAGTAGCTCGATCTGACCATCTTTTAGGAAGAAGGAACGCCGCATTTTGCCCAAAATACAACCTTCACAAACATGTTTACAAGGTACCTGAAGTTTGGGCAAAGACGACACCATTTCAAATTTTTGCATGTGTAAGAAACTAGCAAAATTCAGATGACCAAAGCGTGCATGCCAAAGCTTTGCATCTGAGATAGATTGAGAATCTTGTAATGCACATGCTGAATCATTCATAGATTTTGCATAGTCTATGAGCTTATAGAGCCAAGACACAAAAACCAAGTAAAGATGCACTCAATTTGTTGTCTTGCAAAATTTGTTTCAACCACTTTGACATAGTTTGTGCACTCTTGATAGACATGTGTTCATTATGCTATTGCAAAAAGAGAAGAATCCACAAAATTAGTTGATGCATGACAAGAGCTTAGTCTTGTTCTACCAAGTAAAGGTGCACTCAATTTGTTGTCCTTCAAAGTTTGTTTCAACCACTTTGGCATAATTTGTTCAGTCTTGATAGACATCCGTTCATTATGTAATACATCATCAACATGTATATCATGCGTTGACTGAAAATTATTCTCCTTTTCAGCCATATTTCGAGACAAATATTCAGCCATACGTAACTGAAAATTTCCAACAGTTCCAACCATGTTTAGCTCAAAAATTTAATCTATGTTTGGCTGGAAATTCTCTGCATTTTCAGCTCTACTTTGTTAGAATTTTCAGCCCTTTGAACCTCACTTGCTGATCTACATAGCCTTTAGTCAACCGCACCACTTTGGAACAAAGGCATGAGTGTATCAAACAAATCTTGTGAGCTAATTGTTCGCTGTTTTTTTCAGCAAATACCACATCTCGACTCACAATAATTGTTTTTTTACAGTCAAGTAGAGGGAAAACTGATTTTTCAGCAAATACCACATCTCGACTCACAATAATTGTGTCCATCAATGGATGGTACAAACGACATCCCTTACTTTCAGCACTATAACCAACAAATATACATTTCTTTGCCTTGTCATTAAGTTTGTGACGTTGTTGTGATGGCACAAGAGCATATGTCAACAAAAGAACATGTGCATATGACTAATCATAGGTCTATGTCCATTCCAAGCCTCATAAGGAGTGATGAATCTCACTACTCCTGTAAAGCAACGTTTCAACACATAGTTTGCACACATGACTGCTTCCATCCAAAACTTGTTACAAAGGTGCTTTCCTTCAAGGATACATCGTACCATTTCAAAGTGTTGTAGCCATTTCAAAGAGTGTTCTATTTTTGCACTATGCAACACCATTTTACTGAAGTATATATGTCAGCGTAAATTGGTGTTTCCTCTTTCCCAAAGAAAGGCATTAAACTCATGTGACATGTATTCATCGCCACGATATGCGCATAGAGTCAAAATCTTGTTTCCAAAAAAAAATTTCAACCATAACTAAAAATGTTTCGAAGCAAGAAAATACCTCATTCTTTGCTTTCATAGGATACACCCATGTATGGCGAGTGGCATCATCAATAAAAGTAACAAAATATACATGTTTCCCAATAGACGGAGTCCTTACGGGACCACATACATCACTATGAACAAGCTACAATTTTCTTGTCATGTGCATGACTATCTTTTGGAAAAGAAGCACAATGCATTTTTCCGAGAATGCATCCTTCACATGCATGCTTTACAATGGACTCAAGTGTTGGCAAACCAATAACCATGTCCCTTTTTGGAAGTAAAGCAAACTATTGAAGTTCAAGTGACCAAAACGAGCATGCCAAAGCTCCATTTCAAACATGGAGGAAGTATGAGCAACCAAGGCATTTGAAGCATCCCTCTTGTATGTATCCAAGAGGATATAAACCATTGCAATGTGCATAATGTACCGAACATCACGATAATATCACCATTGCTAAAATCATGAACCATACACTTATCATCAACAAAGTGTACATGTAATCAAGCTTTGGCAATCTAAGGAACTAAAATTAAATTCTTGATATCGAATATATACAATACATTTTTCAAGAGAATCAAACCTCCATTTGCAATCGTAAGCTCGATTTCTCCTACTCCAATGATAGGATTAAAGATGGCGTTTGCACCAAAGTAACATGGGGACGCGTCCCCGGGTCCTAGGGACGCCGGGACGCCGTCCCCGATCATAAATCAACTGGGACGCCTTAAGGGGACGGGGGACGTCCCGGAAAGCTTCCTCAAAACATGGATCCGTCCCGGGAACGCGTCCCGGGGACGGGGGACGGTGACAGGAGCAGTTGGGGACGGTGCCGATCGGCGGGCAGTTTTGGAGGGATTTTTTTTCAAACTTAAAATTCAAAATTTGAGTTCACTTTTTGGCGTGTTATTTTGGCGCCTATTTGGAGGACTTCTAGAGTGTTCTTAGGCCCCATACACAAAGATAAATACCCCCCCATTTCAGCTCTTTATGCCACAAGCTCACTCACACTCTTAGAGCTTTCATTGCAAGCATCTTGAGTGTGTGAAGGCTTGAGTCATCTTCATCCCTTGCATAGTCAAGGGCTGATCTCTATCTCCTCTTAGTATTCTCCTCTCCTAGAGTCCTATGGCTTCTTCATCGCGAACAAGTGGGTCAAACACCAAGAGGAGGCATGCTACAAGCAAATGGACATGGTGGGAAGAGGTGGAATCTCCCGTATCAGCCGGAGAAGGTGGTGGTGCAAGACCATGGAGTTGCAAGCTATGTGGCTACAAGAGAACCGGTGGAGCAAACAAGGTGCGTGCACACTTACTTCATGAGCGTGGACATGAAGTAAGATTTTGTTCGGCAATCACTTCGGAGAAGAAGCAAGAATTACTCAACAAACTTGCTATTAGTGATGCTCAAGCTCATGCTCGTCGTGCTTCACAAGCTCCTATCGACCCGGCATCATTTGTGAGGTCTTCTATGCCATCCTCTTCAAGAGCATCATCATCATCGGCTCCGGTTCGTGCTCCTACTCCTACTCCTACATCTACTTCCACTCCTCATCCTACTCCTAGTTCTTCCACACCATCGGAAATGCCCTATGTACGTCAATCACGGCAACAAACACTCCATGAGAATTGGAATCCCATATTGAAGGAGGAGGTGGACACTGCAGTGGCACGGTTTTTTTACCATGACCACATAGCTTTCAATGCAGCTCGGTAAGAATTGAATCTTCATTCCATTTCAATATTTGCCATTTGGTGATTTATTGTTCAAACTTCAGAAGTTCACTTATTTGTTTAACTTTTTCCATAGATCACCATATTTCAAAGATATGGTAAAGAAGATTGGTGAATATGGTGCACACTATGTGCCTCCATCTTCCGAGAGCTTGCGCACCACTTTATTGGAGAAAGAGAAGAAGCTTGTGGAAGCCGCGTGCGAGACCATTAAAAAATCATGGGAAAGGAATGGAGTATCATTGCTTGTGGATGGATGGAGCGATGTCCAACGACGCTCTATCCATGGAGTGGTGGCTTATTCTCGTGGAGAGATGTACTTTATCTCATCACATGATGCATCCGAGACAGGAAAATCAGCTGATGTACTTGCTTCAGAGTGGGCAAGTGCCATAGAGATTGTGGGACCATCAAATGTGGTTTGCATTGTAGCAGATGGGGAGCCTGCAAATAGAGCTGCAGGTGCAGTTATTGAAAATATGTATCCTCACATCATTGTTTGTTTTTGCATGGCTCATTGTTTGAATAATATTCTCAAAGACATTGGGAATTTAGATTGGATCTTGCCTGCAATCAATGAGGCAAATTCATTGGTTAGCTTCATCAACAACCATACTCGTGTGAAGAATGAGTTTAGCAAGAGATCTACTCTTGCTTTGCTCAAGTACTCAGACACAAGGTTTGCATATAATTTCACTATGTTACACCGAGTAGTAAAATGTAGTGGTGTCTTGAGAGGGCTTTTATTGAGTGATGAATTCGCGAGGATGCCAGAAGCTTCTACTTCAGCAGGAAAGCAATTTAGAAGATTAGCTGATGATGCAGCATGGTGGGAAAACATTTCTCACATCGTGGATATTGTTCATCCACTTGTGCACTTATTGAAAATTGTGGATTCCATGGAGCCATGTATTGGTAAAGTGTATGAAGCTATGGATCGCACAATTGAAGCACTAAAAACATTGGTGAATGATAATGATAGGTATGAAGAACTTTCAGCTATTTGTGTTAGCAGATGGGATACATACTACTCTCCACTTCACGCAGCAGCATACATGTTGGATCCAGAATTTCAAGATAAAAAGCAATATGCAGATCCAGAGGTAGCTAATGGATGGAGGAAAATATTAGAGAGATTTGTCCCGGATAGTGCAGCTAGGCGACTTATCAGAGATCAATTATCCAAATATAGAACAGGGAAAGATGCTTCATATGCATGTGCAGATGCCCAAGAGGATAGGCTACGTGTTGGTGCTGCCCTATGGTGGGAGGATTTTGGTTCTGATGGTCCAGAGCTTCAACAATTGGCCATTCGGATACTTAGCCAGGCTTGCACCACGAGTTGCCTTGAGCAACTATGGAGTGTGTATGGACATGTAGCCTCTAAGAAGAGGAACAGGCTTGGTGTGCAGCGTGCTAGTGATCTTGTGTTTGTCAGTGCAAATTTGAGGATGCTTCGACGGACGCAATGCATGGAGGGAGATCTTTTCAGAGAATGGGAGGTAGAGCAGGGATCGGACCAAGTGGTAAATGAAGAACATGAAGATGCAGCAACCACTGATTGTGTTGCAGAAAATGAGTCTGTCACTGTGATTCCCCACTTGGATTCTCCATAGTCATCACATTTATGTTGTAGCCTGCTGCCTTTTACATTTCTTATTTATGTTCCCATCATATGTAGTCTTTTTGGCATTTGTCCATCGATCGTATGATATAAGATCTTTTTATCTCATGATGTAACATCTTTTTGATATGATGATGATGTAGAATCTATTTTTTGACATGATGAAATACATGAGACTTGTCACTTATCACTTGTAACTTTGTAAGTTTCAACTCTTGGAGTACCATTTAACTACTAACTTTGAACGTTCAAGTTTCAAGTGTCAACGACTCAACGTGCTCATCGTTTATACTTAAAAAACACTTTTTTTCTATGTTTTTCTTATTATTGGTCATTTCACATGTTGAGGAATTGTTTGTACATAAGTTTCATTTCATTATTTTGAAAAAATCAGCGTTTTTTTGGTGCCGTCCCGGGGACCCGTCCCCGGGACACCCTAGGCTCCGTCCCCGTCCCGGGGACACCACCGTCCCCGGGACCCGTCCCCGTCCCCTGGTGACTTTGGTTTGCACACACATATCCTTCTTTGGGTGTGTCTTTCAAAAATGCTTAAAACCTTTTTGATACATCAAATGACATGTAACAACATATGCCCAAAAATCTTGAGCCATGTTTGCTTCATCATACTTTGCATTTGAAGAATTTTCAACAATAAATGTGCCGGATTCTTTATTTGCATAAGAAGAGAACCTCATCGAATGCATACATATTTGGATTCCCTTTTGCAACCAAACAGAGTGTAGTAGCAAAACTTTGAAATGATTCTGGTAATCCTTTCAAGAATGTAGAGATGAGTGATGCATCCGGAATAATCTCATCTATGTTTGCTAACAGCTCTTTCAAGTCCTTGATGTGTCAAATACACATGCACATACTTGTTTATCAGCCATACATACATCCTCGAGTTGTTTCTTCAATTATGCAACATGTGTTTCATTATGCATAGCATACAAAGAAACAAGAGATTCCCATGCATGCCTTGATGTAGAAGTTAGAACATGACTGAATGTGTGGAACATACATGATGCTTCACAAAATGCACAATCAATGCATGAGCTTGAGAGTCTGTCATCCCATCTAAGTTGCTCTTGTGCCTCTGCAGGTTGAAAGGAGTAACCACCGTACTTGAAGAAGAAGCTCCATCTATGATGGTAGAATGTGAAATAGAAGAACCTTGGTTCTTCAATCTACATCTACCACTATGTTCCATGATTGTTTTGCAACAAGAACAGGTTTCATCATGTAAAGCCGCATTGGATAGTTCGTCCCATCAAGCTTTAGCTTGAACATGAAGCATGTCAAACAAGTCATTGCTATCCACCATTTCACTAAAGAACAAAAATGTGACAAGATCTTTACTTCAATAAAAGATGAAATGAATGCTGAAATTTCAACTCACAATATGTCACTCCGATGGCAATTCACGAATGGCTTCGAAATGGGATAAAACTCAATTGACTATTGAAAATGCTTTCTAGCGGCTGAAAGTTAATATTTTATGCTCTGAAGTCGATTTGCATGGTTAAAAGTGTGCGCACGCAACAATGCGAAACCGAACTTGAGAACGAGGTGGACCAGCTCTGATACCATTGTTGGGTGTATGTGTGTGTGTGCAGGCGCGTGCGCGTGCGCGTATAAGTGCGAGAGACACACAAGAAGCACACACAAGGACCACAAACACAACAAAACACAAGGAAAGGACGGATGGCTGGAATGGCTCTCTCTCTATTGATGATGACAAAATTGAAGAGTTGAATAATATCCCCCGAGAATCGAATCCTTAAATCTCTTATTAAGGCTCACAATCCCGCATAACTAAGGAAAGCAAACCCGAGAACCTAAGAGCCTCGGATAGAAATGAAAGAAAAGCACAAAGGATAAGCCATATGAGATTGACCAAGTGGCCATATGCATATGTTACTCCCCCTCAGCTATTTCAAGTGTTCAATTGGGTCTCTATTTCCTCTTTCACAACTCCAGCTCCATCTCTCGGCTAGAATTCTCCCAATCATTATCACATACAACCACCCTCAACCAAATAGCATATTCTCTTTCCTTTTTTGACATACCTTTATTTAGATCAATGCTTCTCACAATTGCAATTCATGCACCTACTTTAAGCTTAAAATTTTAAGCCACCATCCAAGTTTTTTTCCCAAAGTAAATCAAATAATTATAGTGCGCTTCCTTTAATATCATCCCCTAATAAAACAACAGGTTCAACATTTTCGGGGATGCCTTCATCATGCTCTACAAAATAGGGGCATGATTAGAGACTTTTATTTAAGAGAGAAAATTCAGAGGGAAAAGGAAACAGCCTCCAATCTCTATGCTAGTTGTAGAGGGAAAGCCTTATTAATCGGATACTTGTTCAATCACTAGAAGTCCAATAACTTAGAAAGTGCTTTTTTACTTCTCTTGCATTCATACTGTCAACAACAAGCTTTGTGCAGCACAAAGCAGGGAATAGATCATTCCTCACATAAGCATCCAATGATGATTCACAATTTCTGAACACAACCCTCTATGTAAAACTTCTCTTCAGAACCCCACTCATGTCTTCAACTCCAATAATGGATGAGAGACAAATTTGCCCTAAATGCAGCCACAAATGAGGATCATTTCTGATAATTGATATAGTGGATAAAGGCGTTATTCCAGAAGCCATCTCTTTTCATTATGGTAGTGACATGCAACAGATTGCTTGTGTTCAAAACCAGCGCTAACAGGAAAAAAATAACGATAAGAAGAGGAAAGATGTTAACTCTTGAGGAATAAAAATTCTAAAAGGGACAAGCATATGACTAACAGCATATATCATGCTTATGCCTGCAGGATTCAAAATACCTGTATTCAAAGAACAATCGTCTTCCATCAACCACCAAACCATGATCTCCAACATCATCCATCATTTTACGAGCTGCTTCCTGTAATTTATAAGCAAAGAGGTTGGATGATGAATCAAACATGCAAATATAACAGATATAAAAATATAGAGACTACGTCACTAAAACTCACCACAGTAGGAAAGTCCACAAATGCAAAACCCCGTGATGTCCCTGTAGACCTTTCTTTGATGACACGCACATGCCTTAATGGACCCCACTCAGTCTATAATCACAAATTTAAGTCCACAATCAGCCTGCCTGAACCTCAACATCAAGGATTGGCAAGTGAAAGAAATGTCATTACCAATGCTTGATAGATATCATCTTCAATGGTCCTTTGTGAGAGGCCCTTCACCACAAGCGTTGCTGATGGTGCCTAAAAGACGAAAATGTACAGTTTCTAAGGATCTAATTCAGTCAGAATAAGAAACTGTAGGAGAGGGAAAAAGTAAAAAAAGATATACCACGTTATGGTCACGATGTCGCCTGTCATCTCTGCCCCGCCTTCTATCACCATGTGAACCTTGGCCATCTTCATGGCTCCTCTCTCTCTTATCCCTTGCATAACCCCGGGATGATGAGCGAGATTTTCTTGAGCGATAGTCATGAGATCCTCGAGAGTGTGATCGTGAACGAGATCGTGACCGAGAATGGGAGCGAGAATGAGATGGGGATTGAGAGCGAGAGCCAGAACGTTCCCTGTGTCTGCCCCTTTCAGGACTTTTGTCTCTTTCTTTGCTCCTTCGTTTTTCTTTATCCCTCTTCCTCTGTTTCCTTGTGTTCCAGTTTTTCCTACTTCTTTCCCGATCTGAATCATAGGCATCATCATATCTTGAATGCCCATAATCCCTGTCCCAGCTTCCCTCTCTACTGCCTTTCGCTGCTAAACGCTTATAGCTATGGTCATCACCATCAAAACTTTGTCTATGAGAATCAAAATATCGTCCACATCTGTCAAAATCACGTTCTCCAATGTTGTCCTGTTCACGAAAATTATCAAAGTTTTCTGCTTCTCTGAAAGCAGTCCCCTCCCTGTACCCATCCCCAGAATCTCTGAGACCAGGAACATCTCTGTAAGCATCCCCATAAGCAGCTTTCATATGCCTTTGTGGTCCCCGCATAACACCAATGTCCTCCTCATAGACATTTCCACGAGAAGGCGGCCAATTTCCAATAAGGGGTGGAGCCATCTGATAACGATCTCTATCCACAAGCATGTCTCTATGAAAATTTCCACCAGGATACCCATTTTCTCCAGGAAAACCAGGATCAGGATACCCTCTTCCTCCATATGCACCACCAACTCTGCATGTTTCGTGTTAGTAGAAGATAACAATTATGGAAACAATGAAGGAAAAAAATATAACAAATCTTTCCTGATTAAAAAGAGAAAACATATATAACATATATATTACCTAAAATCAGAAGCGTGCCCTGAATTGTACCTCCCTAAGGCCTGTGCATCCAAAAGAATAAGTGTAAGTCAATATGTGTTATTTGATGCACTATAAGCAAATATCCACGAGTGGCCATGGGATTGCTTTTCTTGCTGATTATATATGATGATGGATTGTGAACCAATTGATCCACACAAAAATCTTGCATGTTGTGGGAGTTCACTCCACAACCCAGTAAGGATTGAAAAAGATGAATATCATGCACATCGTACACTTTTATCCTCCCATCCTGCTTGATGCAGGATAAACCTCCCAGCATCCATTGTATCTTTCTGGTTCCACATCACCGCAATCGAACACCTGAGATCTCACTATTACGAAGATTTGCAGCTTTCCAAGAATCCCTGTCCTGAAATGGATGCACACACAGAGAGCTGTTATGCCAGTGCACCAACTATATTAAAACTTCAAGGCAGATGGGTTCTTCATCCTTCCGATAGACCATGGGGCATAGAGACCATGTTGTCACCCTCCGCCTCTAATTTACTTAAATCCCATTTGCATTCTCACTTCATCACTTGTCCGAAAAAGCTCATACAACACGAATTAGTGTATAATTGCTGGAGCCAATGGATGAAATTCACTTATTCTTCACGCAAATTAACCAATATGTCATGACGAAGATGAATAACAATCTTGGCTGCAAAATAAACAATCGAACAAGACTTTGACTGACTTGGTCGGGAAAGCTTGATTTCTAAAGGTCAACCGAATCCATACAGCGCAGAGAAGGAATAGAGACCTTTCTTTGCATGATGTAAATCATAGATTCGACAGTTCCAAACGACTTCTAATGGGATCTACTGAAAATCAGGCTAGCCTTCCTTCTATCCTCATAACGTGAAACGCAGTTCAGGCACCTTCGCCATGGCCCAGAATCATAAGTATGACAAAACGAATAGCAGATTTCTGATATCGCATCCAAGAAGGGAATGGAGGATTGCCATCAAAAAGTGATAAAAAAGCATCCACATGCAAGCGCCACGAATAAAGAATCCAAACACCTTGTGCGAGAGCTCAACGCGCACAAATACCTAATGAAATACTCTCTCAGAAGAAATAAAGGAATGTCGCAGAACATTGTCAGCGGGGACCCACCATAATATCAGGTCTACGCCCTGATGAGGACGCACAGGACAGGAGAGAACTTACGTGAGTTACAGCAGAGCTTGTTCCCAACTTCCCAGCGAAAGCTCTTGACGGATACACGACGAACTATCCACAGAAATACACTCGCATATTGATGTATATAGCGATGTCGTCGAGGGTTCGAATCGAAAGAAGAAGCTGAAAACAGGAAACATCGTTTGTAACATATCTCATATTACTGGAAAAACTCCAACAATACTCATAAGAGAAAAGAAAAGAAAGACTATAAGTAAGCTTATTAAAAGAAAAGAAGAAGAAGACATCAAAGAGAACAAGGAATCATAACACCCAAACCCTCCAATAAAAAATGGTTGTGCAACACTCTCCAAAGGAAAAGTTTCATTTCTTGTAAAAAATGAAAGTTTCAAGCAAGGAAAAATCTAATGAATGGGGTCTTGTTCATCTTCAAGGTAACAAAAATGGAGAAGGCCACTACAACTCTACTTCATGTGGTCTAACCAAGTGTTTTCTTGCGTAAAAGGGTCCATCAAAAACTAGATTAGCATAAAATTTAGGTTTTTTTGGTCCTTATACTTCCATTAGGGCATGTCTGAAACTCATGTGCTAAGAGGAAGGAATCTTGGAAAGTATTAAAAGGTCCATATTAAAGGAAATTTAATATAGAAATTAGCTTTGAAGATGTAGTTAGAAGAAGAGGTAAAAACATCCATGAGGAAGAGAACATACAATAGGACCTCTTGAAGAAAGGTCCCACTATTCAATTTGGGAAAAGGTACCAGAATTCTAAAGGTTGTCCTAACTTGGTCCCTAGATTTAATAGCCTTAATGTTGAGATGTTAAGACCATCATACTTTAAGATATAGTCCTTACATATGACGACTCATTTTTTCCACATGTATAGCTCTCTTTTCCACATCCAGGTGGTTCACAAAGAAGTGGAGCTTCTCTGAAAATAGGCTTCACAATGGAAGGTTGTCTAGCTAGATGTTAAATGAAAGCCATCAAAGATATTTTAAAATTCAAGAAAGATAGGAGAAAGATCTCATTTGAAATGCTAATAAATTTTGAGAGATGAGTGAAAAGAGGAACAGTTGTATTATAAAAATAAGTTTTTGGAATAGTAGATGTATTAGATCATGCAAATATATATGCGAGTCTTTAAGGATCAAGGAATCCAAAACAAACATTTGTTGCCCATTATGTGAAAAGATGATGACACTGAATGCATGGAAAATGGAGGAAAACAATAACTTATCACTCGTTAGTTTAAGAACATGTTCCCAACATGGTATTAGAGCCTGTTGAGGAACTTAGGCTAGATGGAGGTAAGGTGCCTCATTTGGTGGACACTTGGAAAAAGAGCTTGTCATTGGTGAGTGTGAAACTGGCCTTAGATGAAGGCACATGGGCATTGGGTGTAGTTGAGGAACTCAAGCTAGATGGAGGTAAGGCGCCTCATTTGGTGGGCACTTGGAAAAAGCGCTTGTCCTTGGTGAGTATGAAACTAGCCTTAGATGAGGGTGCATGGGCATTTGGGCACCCATAGAGGGTGGGATAGGTCCAAATTTGGTCCAAGCACTAGAGTTTGAGGTTGGTGGAAGCGCTCATGCATGGAAAGTGGGTCCAAAAGAGCCAGAATGAGCATTGAGGGCAATGCTCAGTATAAGGGGAAAGGAATGTAACATAATCATAGTAGGGGATGGTTGAACCATACCTTAAGAGAGAGGATTAGGAAGCAATCCTCATCCATGGTTTTTGGGGCTAGTGGTTAGCATATCATACTCCTAGCTAGGAGGTTGTGAGTTCAGTTCCCAACAAGATGTGGGAAAGCCTTGGCTTGGATGATCTCTTCAATGAATATTAAGGCATGTAAAGATATTTTTGGTGCCTCTTTTGTTATATCATAGAAATAATTTGTTAAAGATGTTTTGGAAATAATTGTTAGATTTTACCCACCACTTTTGTATATCATAGAAATAATTTATTAAAGATCTTTTGGAAATAAGTTGTCAGATTTTATTTTAGGCAGCACTTTTGTATATCATAGAAATACTTATTAAATTGACACACGAGAGAAAGAAGAGAGAAATCAAAAGAATAGGAAGGCAATCAAGATAGAGATATTTGAGAAAATTGTGACAAATATTTCCAAAAATTATGACAAATATAGAAACAAACTTGCTCCAAAAGATTAAAAATAAAAAAAAGGGTTTATCATATGTAGAGCCATCGACAATGTGATTATTATCCTCTAAGGAAGGATGAGAGTGCCAAAGAGATTATCCAAAACGTCTTGTTCCTCAAACTTCACCTAGATAAAACATTTGATATGTTCAAATGGGGTATCTCCTCTAATATCTTATTAATTTAAGGTTGGGGAGATGATTCACAAATCAATCCATAGATAGTGGTAGTTCCAAATCTTTGTGAAAAAGAAAAACAACTCCTCATGAGGTAGAGACTTCATGTAAAGTTCTACAAGGTTATCGTATGTAGACACAAGTCAAACTGATGTCTCCAAATAGCCTCACTCCTCAACACAATGATAGTGCACCTCAATGTTCCTTCTACAAAAATTGAATAGAAAGTTCCTTTCAACTAACAAGGTGTTAAGATATCAACAAATATGGTGGTAGTAGAAGTCCTTCCAGCACTAAATTTTTTCATAAGTCATGTGAGCAACACACAATCAATTGTAACTATGAAAGATGGCCTGTAATCAACCTTTCAAATAGAAATGGCCACAAAAGAATTCTTCTTGCTCAATCAAATATATAAGGAGATATCAAGCATGATGCAAAAACCACTTGTGGATACATGAATTTTGCAACACCCAACCCAATCAAAATCTAGTAGAGCATGTAAATATGGAAATAATGATCCCCTCTATGTTGATATATTTTGGTAATGATATGTTTCAAGACACTTAGGATTGTCATGGTGCTTTTTTCCCTTTTGAGGGTTTTTTTTGGCTTGTATGTACACCTATAACCCTAATGAGTCACTTATATTTTTTACATTCACTTGGTAATACATTATGTGTTGTGTTATTCTCCAAGCTTCTTCTTCTTCCTTATGTTGTGTGTGTGCTTTTTTAGTCCTCGAACTCCAAAAATCGGTATCAAAGTAGGATGTCACTTTCTTTAGGGCATCATTGAAACCATTTTGGTCACAACCTTAGAATCACACAAAAATTGGTGAGCATATTCGAGGTCATTAATAATTCAAAATGCTTCACTCTATTGTGCTTGTAACAAAGTAAGTATATGATCTAAGGGTGTGTTCGGTTCATACAGATTTGAAACGAGACATCGTTTGGTGTAATAAAGTAATTCTATGATCTAAGGATCTGGCCGGTTCATACATATATGAAATCGAACACCATTTGGTCACCCATGTGTATGCTTTTATGTATAGAAATTAGACAATCCCTTCATAGAAGGGAAGGACCTTTCCCCAAACATATTTTATATGTGTCATTACAAAATCCTTTTGTTTTTCTCTCAAGTGCCTACAACAAAGCCAAGAAAAGAACAACAACAACTTGCGAGTGAACAACAAAGCAAAGAAAAGGATGGGAATTAAAAGCAAGCAACAACAACAACAACAACAATGAAGGTAGTAATCCACACTCCAATCCCCTTTGCATCATCCTCAAATGTATAGGGAAGGATTTGTACTACCCATGAGTTTGTTGAAGGAAGGATATAAACATTGTACCACCTTCTTTGTACATGGGAAGGAAGTATATATTTTGTACCACCCTAGTTTAAATGTGAGGAAAGGATAGTTCCCAAAGAGCTACTTGTATAATCAAGCTCAAGGGGGGGAATTGTTGACTATGAGCTTAACATAAGCTTGTGTATGAACATCCTCTAACAAAAAGGATAAGATATCATTTTCTTATCTTCTTTTTGATTGGCCCAAGAGCCACATGAAGTTGTTTAAAGGCATATCTTTTGAATGAAAAAACAAGGCACATTTTTATTGGCTTATCTGTGCATATGCATGTGTAGGAGAGAACCTTATCTCCCTCTTATGTTTGTCTCTCGGTGCACATGTCCATGTCTATGTCTCTCTACTTTATCAGCTTCTCACTCTTGCTTGTCTTCTGCACCTACTGTGGTGCAGCACTCGACTTCAACAATATCTTGTGCATGCTCTATCAATTGAGCTCAGAATGCTCGATGACATGCATATCACATATGAAGTGTTCGAGATACAAAAGTGAAGCTTTGGATTTCATCCACTCTTTGTGATTTTTCCATGTTGTAATTCTAGCACCCTTCGCTAGAATCGAGTCTATGTTGAAACAAAATTAAATTAGTAAGTACTCTTGAGATATTGTGTATTGTTCTCTTCATTTTATCATGCACCACTTATGTTAGGAAGTCTAAAGAAAGTTAATAATGGACTGTGTGCAATGGAGGGCACTTCAAGCCACATCGCACTTATGAGAAGTGTATCTATGTATGTTTTGGTACTACTTTCATCAATATCTTCATTCATGTTTAGCCCACCTATAGCATCACCTGCATCACATGCATCTGCAAGAATGATTTCAATTCCAATTCATGCACCTAATGCATTGAACATAGAATCAACGACTTTAGCTTTAAACATTGAGGGTAGCACACAACAAGGGGAAACCAACACCACTTCAAATGAGAGGAACGAATTTGAAATTAGGTTGTTGAAATTAGAGTAGGCCTTGGACATTTGTCCAATGTCCAAGCTAAGGTAGCAGGGCTTCATCAATCCTTTGACGGTGTTTAGAATCACCTTCGGGTTATTTTGGACTTACTCCATAAGTCCAAAGATGTAGGTAGGACTATCCTTGGTAGCCATACTAATATGATAGAGGCCTGGCTTATGTCTGTTTTGTTGGAAAAGGATAAGGATCCATCCATTTTCCAAATGGACTTGTTTCCCTTAAATGGTAGTTTGAGTCCTCTTAGTTTGATGACTCCTACCACTCCGCTCTTTGCAAACACTTTGAGGCAATCAATAGGTGTAAGTCGTACATCAAATCTTTCTTTAGGGAAAGATCTATGTCCTCCTTACTTCTCATGTGAAGATAAGGATAGAAATTGTAACGTTCTTAGAAAAGTGGAATGATGTTCACCAACTCAAGAACACCTCGAACATGTGCGAGTGGTAGAGGCCAGTTTGCCTTTAGATCCTAAGGCCTACACATGTTGGATGAGCCACTCTAAGAATCATAAAAACCCCTCAACTTGGGATGAATTCACCCACCTTTTCAAGAAGGAGTTTCTCCCCAAGAATGAGGAGGAACATAATTGGGAGACTTGGGGATGGAATTCAACAGAAGGGAAAGTAAACATCTTCAAGATATAGATGTTTTCTATCAAATACAATAGGGAGATCAGATAGTCAGTGGTTAGGTTGTCTCATCTGAAGACACTAAAAAGAAGTGATTATGTCTAGTTCCAGTGATGGTCTATGTACATTAGTAAGACTAGGAGTAGAGTAATGAATCTTTTCTTTAGAGTTTCTAGGAGATAGGGATAGATCTAACTTATTGGGTTACCAAACTCTTAGTTTGTGTTTCATCATGAGGATGATGATTGAATCAATTAGGAGGATGGGTACTTAGTGATTATCTAAATCTCAAAAGGAATGCTTTTTGCATTCATATGACAAACTAGAGGGAAGAGAAAATGATAGAGTTTGCATTAGTGCCAATACATGCTCTTCCAATAGAACATTAGTCCAAGTTTATGGATGAAAAACCAAGGATTTCTTTGTTAGTGAGACAAAGAGGATCATTTTACTTCCAAGGAATTCTTTTATGAGAGCTAGGATGATGGATTCGCATAGATCAAAAGGATGGTCTATGTTGGATTCACTTTTCTTATGGGACTTTGTTCTATACTTAGAGGATTTCATGGTTTATTTTCTCCATAGAGGTATGGTCAAGCTTATATAGCTTGGCACTTGCACTTGTGTTTCATATTGTTACTCCAGAGAGGACAGATCATATGGAATGAGGTCATTTGGATGATGTTGACATCATTGGAGTGATAGTTTGGAAGTTAGGTGTATATGGGAGATAGTAAGCACCACCCAGATGGTTTTTCGCCTTTGAGATGATCTTTTATGAGACTTCTTTAGGGGAAGGATACAGGGAAACAACACATGGAGATGAAACATGTTCTTCTCGATTAGAACATGAGGGTCCAATCACTTTAGACAGATATGAAATCAAACGTTGTTTGGTCACTCGTGTGTATGGCCAAATACCTCAAGACTATAATTAAGCATAAGTTCATGTGCCCACTTAAACTAGTGATCCACTTAACCTAGTGGTTAAATCTCAAGGTTGTGAAGGAGGAGGTATTGGATTTGACCCCCATGGGGACCATGAGGAGAGATTTTTGCCCAAAGAGCCTTCTAACTCAAGTTAACATGAGTTAACTTGAGTTCAGAGAGACTTAACTCCAGTGGCAAGTACACCAATCATTAGTGGAATCTAGTGGGAAGTGCTAAAGCAGTGGCCAAAATCACTTCAACCACAAGTAGACTCTCGTGGAAGATTTTAAAGGAATGATCAAGATTGCACATGCACTTGTGGATTCTAGTTACATTTGTGGTCCTCGTTGATTAGAATAGCTATATATAGAGGCACATGGTTGGAAGTAAAAAGAGACTCATCTCTTTGTGTGTTCGTCATAATGTTTTAGTGGCAAAATTTAGTTTTGAGCTTGTTTTTTCCTCTAAATGCACTATTTCAATGACTATGTAGGAGATTTCAACCTTTTTTGTCAAACATATATACAATTTTCACTTTGCTAGTACAAGTGCTCAAAGTCTACATAGATCTAATGGAGCTTGATTGGGTATTTATGTTAAACTTCTTGAAATACAATCAATTTTGTGCATCAGGAAAAAAAGGTACTATTTGCAAATGAAATGTAACAAACTCCAACTAAATACACTAGCCAAGACTACTCAATCACATTGTCATGCTATCTACCACACAACTAAGAAGCAAAGACTCTGTATAGTTACCATAGAGTTTCCTCGGCCACAGTGGGCAGAGTGGCAATAGAGTATAATAAGAAGCTAAAAGACAGCTCAAGTAGAGAGTACAATTAGCAAAGAAGTAGCTATCTGGCTAGAATAGAGGAGTGGCCTTGTTGATTCCAACCTTTTACCAGCATGCACTCCAAACTAATGAAATTGGTGGTAGAAATGGGCTAATTTTGATACTAATCACCAACCACTTTTAGGGCCTCCAATGAGATCTTCTAACATCTCCAAAGCATTGTGGTGGTTTTCCTTGCATTTATTTACACCTTTAACATTTATTGACAAGTATAGAAAAATTTACCCCATGCCACATCAAAATGAGTGGTCACACTCTCATCCAAGGCAGTCATGCCAGAAGTAGGAAGATGAGTCACACAATTTTGGATGTGCCAAAAATGGGTGGAGATGGATCCATATTTTGGTAGTGTCATAAAGAGATGGATGTGGTACCATATTTTGGATTTGTGGAATTTTGGGCCACCCAAACCCTTTAATCCCTACCTTCATACATCTTCACCTTGCAATGAGTGTAATATCTTCCCAGAGAGTAAAACTTCCATAATTTATTAATATCCCACTTTAGAGCCTTCAAGTTGCAACCTTAGTTTCCTTGATGAGAGTGTTGCCCTTAGTGCTTAAGCCTCCACATGGATAATCTACCTCGAATGGAGATGGTTGCCGCACAATCGTTCATAAGAGGTGGGGGCATGAAGTCGCCTCAAGCCCATGGACACCCACAAGCACCTATGGAGTTGCCCTTGAAGCGCAATGTAATTAGTCAACTTACTCATATAAGAAGTTCCCAAGTGGTGGAGGTAATCAGTCACCCTTGATGTCCACATGCAAGAGGTTGCCTAACCATTTCAAGACATCAAGTGGAGAAATCCATTGTCACCCATGTATTCAAAAGACATTTTTGGGCCAATAGCCGCCTTCAAGCAGATTACCTCAGTGATGCATGGAGGTGAGTTGCCCTAGTAGAGTAGGTGCCCAATGTAGGGGAACTCATCCCCAATTTGAGATAGTCACCTAGCTTATGAGCTAATCCCAAGGTGAATTTGTTGCCCTTGGAGGTTGCAATAGTTGACCCATGCTAAATTCAGGTCTGCCTTTTGCATCAGATTGTGAGTCTTTTGCCATAACTTTGGATCATAAGTCAATGATTGTGCCCTTGCAAGATAACTTTGTCTCTTGATGACTCTGCTTGATGACTCTACCTTGTTGTATATGCCTTATGTCCCTATCTCTACCTTTTGTCCCTAGGGTGAGGGTCCTTGAGGTAACCTTCACTCGTAAGGGCGAGGGTCCCCCCCACCCCCTAGGATATGGCCCCTTGCCCAAGGGCAAGGGTCAGCCCAAGGACAAGGGTCACCTATAGGGGTGGCCCCTATGCTCAAGGGCAAAGGTCGCCCCCAAAGAGGCAGCCCCATCCCCAAGGGTGAGGGTCATCCCCAAGGAAGTGGCTCCATGCCCAAGGGCGAGGTTTGCCCCAAGGGGTGTCCCCCATGGCCCAAGTACGAGGGCCCCCCCAAGGAGGTGGCCCCAATAATGAACAAGGAATCCTTTTCATATCACACTGCAAACTAAAGGTGTTGAACTTAGAGCTTCACAAAGAGAAACAATCTTACGAACCAGGTGACTCATGAAAAATATCCCTCAAATATTAGATATTTCTAAAGGACACCCAAGATGATTGGAGGAGCAATTGCCCCCTACTTGATGTCAACTTCCATGTGGTGGTTCATATGTTACTCCAATTGGTGCTCAACCATAAGTTAAGTACTTCACTTGAGGTGCCTCAATTATTGTTGAGCTCTAATCATGCCTCCTACCACAATCTTTCACCCTTATGGCTAGGGTCACCCCAAGGGTGACCCTCACCCTATCTAGATGAGGGGTCGCCCAAGGGAGACCAGGAAGCCCAATATGGGTATGGGATCACCCAAGGAGACCCAAGATGACCCTCATTAAATAATGCATCCATCCATTCACCCACTATAATGTGCACACAATAGGATTATAGGAATTTGCAAGAAGTCTTTAATCAAGGATCCCACTTGAAAATTACCAAGGTATGTTAGTGAGTAATAGACTAAAGTGTATGCCTCCTTACCATAGACCAGGAGGAATGGACTCTTGACACTAGTGCCTTATCTTGTCATATAAAAGGCCCAAACTACACCAATAAGAGGTTGGGGCCAAGAGTTGTGGTGGTCAAAAGGCAATTTTCATAATAATGGAATCAAAATCTTGTTGGAGCTTTGTGCTTGTCCATTTTGTAAAAATGAATTGCAGCAATTGATTTACAAAATGAGTGCCTCTATCATTCTAACTTCTAGTGGGCATCCAAATTGTGAAAAAATGTTTGTGCATGAACTTGGCCACTATCATAGCATTTGGCCACTAAAATATAATTTTTCCCACCAGCTTCACCACTTGGAACATGTCATGGATTTGAACCAGATAAGAAGATTAGAAGCACATCATGGACGACATAGGTTGGGTTCAATAACTTCAAGGCTTCATCAACATTGAGTCAAGGAAGCATTTTTAAACCTTTATTTACCTTCTTTTGAGTTCCTATACATGTAGATAACATTTATGCATGCCCATATGTATGAGATAATTATAAAGGATATGAATGGATGTATATTTTATCTATTATGTTTTATAAGAAAAAGCATGGATATGTGGTTGAACATGCAAAGTATATATACTTGTTTGATGATTTGCAAGAAAGTTGATTGTAGACAATTACAAGGTTATGAAACAAATATGTTGTTGCTAGCATATCATGTTTTTGCATGTTATGGAGTTCATAATTGAGTATATGGTTTGTATGCCATGGGCTTGCCAAGCCCTATGCTATAGCGAATGGCTTGTGTGTCACAGGTCCACAAGGCCTTATGCTTGACTATTTGGTTAAGAACTTTTTGGAGCTCCATTCCCTTGGGGAAATGTTGCCAAAAAGTTTCCCATCTTATGATGTTATATACACACTTACTTGCTAATGTGATTTGAGTGATGATTAAGAAGGCCATAGCCATGGCACTAGCTCTATGATTTAGAGCATAGATCCCTTACCGAGGAATAATTGGGGTATCCAATACATATATGTACATCCATATCTATAGAAAGGTACTTAGACCTAGTTTTAGTATCTAGTGCTACATGCCTGATGAAAGCCTCCATTTTTGGAGATTGTCTGCAGGCTCGACGAGGAAGCTTCACGGAGATTGATGCAAAGAACTTCCGCCCAGCCGCGTACACCCCGAGATTAGTCTCTCTCTCTCTCTCTCTCTCTCTCTCTCTCTTTCCATAATTGAATGAGTCCCTCCACATGGCTCTACACATGGGTGCCACATGGCACTCATTTGTGAGCCCATCTAAATAAGTTAAGAGGTGGTTCACACCTCTCCTTAAGGGTTACTCCATAGAATATTTCCTTCCCCTTAACTCCATTTTTGTCCTAAAAAATGGCATTGGAAGGTCTATGAGAAAAAGATAATTAACGGAATAATACTCCCACTAAATCCCCAAGCATTAAAATACATGGTCATGTCTCCATGTTGTTTCCCCATATCCTTCCCCTTAAGAAGACCCTTGGGAAGGTAATCTAAAATTGGGAAACCATCTTTGAAGGGTGCTAACCTGCTCCCATGTGGCACTATCTTCTGAACTATCTTTCCACTTTACTAGACAATCTTTATATAAGTGACTTCTCGTCCATTTTTCTTGAGTGCGTACTATGCTCTCAGGCTCATGTGGAATAGATTGAAGAGAAATAGGCTCTACTACCTCACTATCTGGAATGAGGTTGTCAGATTCACCCAACCTTTTCTTAAGCCGACTAACATGAATAACTCGATGGATTTGACTATTCTCTGGAAGTTGGAGCTGGTAAGCCATTTTTCCTATTCTCTTAAGTATTTGGAAAGGTCCACAATACCTAGGAGATAGTTTTGGATAGGGTCCCGTCTTCATGGTTTTAGATCTAGATGGAAGTCTAAGATAGAACTTCTCTCCTACCTCAAAGTTGATATCTCTCCTTTGAGGGTCAGCATAGGCTCTCACCCTATCCTGAGCTCTCCTAATGCTGTCCTTAGCAAGCCTAAGCATATCGTTCATCTCTTCCAAGAAACCCTTTGCAGCTTGAACTTTTTCATTCTGCAATCCTACTACATAAGGAGCTCTTGGCTGAAACCCATACATAAGCATAAATGGACTATGCCTAGTGGAAGAGTGCTTGGCACTATTATATGCAAACTCTACTATAGGTAAGTACTCTTCCCAATTAGTTTGCCTTTCATTCACATATGCTCGAAGCATATCCTTTAGGATTTGGTTAACCCTCTCTGTTTGCCCATCCGATTGTGGATGCTCGACCATACTCATGCTAAGTTTCGTATCCAACCTTTTGAAGACCGCTCTCCAAAAGTGGCTAGTAAACTTCTTATCCTGATTAGAAACTATGTCTAAAGAAAGACCATATAACCGGTATAGGTTCTCTACAAAGAGTCTAGCCAACTTTGGTGTCTTCACTATAGTAGGTGTCAGAATAAACCTAACCATTTTGGTTAACCTATCCACAATTACCTAGACCAAGTTGTGCCCTCTTTGTGCCTTAGGTAATTTGACTATAAAGTCCATGGAGATACGTTCCCACTTCCCATTAGGAATATCCAGTGGGTGGAGTATTCCTCCAATCCTCAACCTCTCAACTTTATTGACTTGGCACTTGGTGCACTTAAGCACATACTCTAGGACATCCTTACGAAGTCCAGGCCAATAAAACTGCCTCTTAACAAGATCATAAGTCTTGTTAACTCCTCGGTGTCCCACACTAGGTGTGTCATGACACTCATACAAAATATGTCGTCTCATCTCAAGATCTCTAGGGACACACACCTTACCTTTGTATAATAGATATCCATCATGGACATTGTAATTCTTCCACTTGAATCCTTCTTGAGTACCCCTCGATACTCCATCCTCACTGGAAACCCATATATCACGATCCCCATTCTCTATGGCTTCCCAAATCTTGGAATATGTAGGATCAAGCCTACATTTCCCTCTAATGGACTCAAGTAGCTCACTAGTGATCTGAGTAAAACTCAGTCCATTGAGCATAGGCATGTGGCTAAGTGAATCAGCCACTACATTAAACTTTCCCTTCCTATACCTAAGCTCATAATCAAACTCTTGAAGGGTCTCTACCCATCGGGCCTTGCGACCTTTAAGGTCTGTTTGATTAGAAAGCCACTTGATGCTCTCTTGATCAAACACTATCGTGACTTTGGCACCATATAAATAATGACGCCACTTCTTCAAAGCATGGAAAATTGCATACAAGTCCTTCTCATAAACAGAGTAATTCTTCTGAGTCGGTTCTAGTTTCTTACTCTCAAAAGATACTAGTCAACCATCCTTAACTAGAACTGCTCCTATGGCAAAATCACTCGCATCAGTCTCAACCACAAATGGTTTATTGGGATCTGCTATATGTAAAAGTGGAGCTGTAGCAATTGCTACTTTCAATTTCTCCATACTTAGCTTTTTTTTCGTCTCCCCAATGAAATGCTTTCCCTTTCCCTTTAAGATGTTCCATCATTGGGACAACAATTTTGGCATATTTCTTAATGAATCTTTGATAGAAACCTGATAAACCTAGGAAGATTGCAGCTCTTCCAAGTTCCTTGGATGTGGCCATTCCATAAAAGCCCTTACTTATTCAGGATCCATCTGGATTCCATCATGGGAGACTATATGCCCAAGGTATCTAACCTCTGTTTTGAAAAATGCACACTTTGACTCCTTAGCAAAGAGTGAACTTTCTCGTAGCACTTGAAATAATTTTCTTAAGTGTTCCAAGTGCTCCTCTTCTGATGCACTATAGATCAGAATGTCATCCAAAAAGTTTACTACAAAGTGTCCTAGATAGGGCTGTAAAACACTATTCATGAGCTTCATGAAAGTGGCAGGAGCATTGGTGAGACCAAAAGGCATCACCAAAAACCCATAGTGCCCATATCTAGTCCTAAATGAAGTCTTAGGGACATCCTCTACCCTAATCCTAATCTGATGATATCTTGATCTAAGGTCAAGCTTGGTAAAATACCTAGCTTGATGTAACTGATCAAATAGATCTTCCAATCTAAGAATTGGAAACCTATTTTTGATAGTTACCTTATTAAGTGCTCTATAATCTATACATAGCCTCATAGAGCCATCGTTCTTTTTAACTAGGAGCATTGGTGATGCCTAAGGTGAGTTACTAGGTTTAATGAAGCCCTTATCTAAATAATCTTGCAATTGCTTCTCAACCTCCTCATGCTGAGAAACACTAAGCCTATAAGGTGGCCTACAAATAGGGTTAGTGTTAGTAACTACCTCAATGGCATGGTCAACGTCCCCTCTCTCAGGTGGTAGCCCTCTAGGTAAATCAGTGGGAAAAACACCTCTATACCCAAACATAAGATCCTTAAAACTTTTAACCACACACTCTTGCCAAAAAGAATAATAGAAAGTCTTTTCCATATTTACATTTCTAGCATGAAAATATACATCAGATGAACTGTCTGTACAATGTTCAATATCATGACTATACAATAAAAACATCTCCTGTACATGTTGAGAATAAAAAAGACTATACAACTCTAATGATGAAATGAGAGGTGCACTAGGTACATCTCTCTCTCCCTGAATACAAACTGTACTTCCATTCTTTTCAAATTCAAGTGTGTTGTTTTGATAGCTGCATTTAAGTGTATCTCCCAACCCCCATAGCCACTCTCTTCCTAACACAAGGTCTGTCCTCTCCATATTCATAATTTGGAAGTCCATATAATCTGTATAGTCCTGCATCTTGACTTCCAAATTGGATACCATAGTATCCCATATCCTCTTATCTTGCCCTTGCATCATAGATACTATGTATTTATGTGCACTGGGCTGTTGGGGAATCTTTAATTTCTTGACCAGAGCATAGTTTATAAAGTTATGCGTGGCAGAGTCATCTATCATGACCCGTACTCTGGTCTCGTACACACTACCATGCAGTTTAACAAGGTCATGTGGTCCAACTGTGGTGACCACAATGACTGAGTCAAACAACAGGTGTGCTCTATATCCTCATGCATCACCTCCACTCCCTTACAGCTAGAGCTTCCATGAATAGGAAGGGTCTGCACTAGGTGGACCACCTTTTTGCCCTTTTCGGGGGCCGTACTAGTCTCTGGTCCTCTCTTCTTTTCTTCCCCCTTCTTGAGTGGACAGTTCCACTGTGAATGGTTAGGAGACAAACACCTAAAGCATAGGTTCTCTCTTTTGGCCCTCTCAAACTGATCTGTACGTAACCTAGGCCCTTGTGATCTTTATTTTTTAATAAAAATTTTGTTTTTCCCAAATGGCAACTTCTTCTTGAATTTAGGCATGCTAAGAGGCTTGAGGGGCTCATCCGTCTCCATAGGAGTGTATTGAGGATGGTTATGGTCCTCATAAATCTGGGCATACTTGATCGCCTCCTCAAATGTCTTAGGAGCATTCCTTCTTACTTATCTCTTAATGGCTTTATCTAAGCCTCTAACAAACCCTTTGGTTTTCTGAAAGTCATCTAAGCCCTTAAGTTTCAAAATGATCTCTCTATAGTGGGATATGTAGACCGTAAGAGGCCTATCTCTCTGGGTAATCCTATCCCAATCATCCCAATTCCTCTCCTCCTCCTTCTCAGGAAGAAACTCTTTTAGAAAAAGAGTCTCAAATTGAGTCCAATCTATAGGGATATAGTTCGCCTCCTTAAGACTCATCCATCACTTGTAAGCATGCAGGCCAAGCGAGAGGCTTGCCTCTAGCACACGGTACTCTGGTGGGATGCCCTTCAGTTGATGCAAATCATGCCACTTTTGTAAAAAAGTGTAGGTTGCATCCTTATTCATATCTCAGTCATCCCCCATAAAGGTAGGTGACTTCAAGTCTTCCAGGAGGGGAGCTTCCCTAGAGCTCTCTGCTTTGTGCTTACTAGGAAGAGAAGTATCTTTCCTAGTCATCTCTAGAGGAAGAGCAAGGGTTTCTCTTTCCTTCCTAGCTAGGAAAGAGGTGACGTGAGTCTCAAGTGAGATCATTTGAGACTTTCATTGTTGAATGAGAGATGTAGTACCACTAAGATCTCTCTCTAATTTAAGGGTTTTCTCTTTTAAGTCTACGAATTGATCATGAGTGATAAATTCATCTAAAAGTTCCTCATATCTTCTTGCTGAGGCTCTTTCTCTTCTAAGTTTTCCTCTACTTCCTGCCCCAATTCTACTTCTTCCATTCTAGAATTAGGATCCTCTAGTTGCTCTTTAGATGGAGAAGTGTGTTCAACTACTTGTTTCCCTTCATATTCCATGT
>CM035427.1:130017046-130112046 GCA_020310875.1 Ceratopteris richardii | reverse complement strand
TGTATGTATGTATGCATATGCATGTGTGTATTCACATATATGTGTGTATACATATGTGAGTGTGTATGTATATGTATATGTCTCTCTCTCTCTCTCTCTGTGTCTCTCTCTCTTTATGTTTCTCTAGGTCTCTCTTTTTCTTTCATCTCTCTCTCTCTATGTCAATCAAAAACAAAACAATGGCTTACATCGATGTAATTGTTTGGATCGTTGTCATCAAAGTCCAATTAATGTTGTCCTTCGTCAAATTCCAAAGACCTGATACCAAAATCTCTTGCAAAACTAAAGAGAAAAGAAATTAGAAAATGGAAAACATAAAGAAAGAGAAAAGAGTGCCACAATATGTGCGATACTTACCAAAACTTCAAATCTAGAAAAATAGAGAGATGTGCGTAGAGAGAGAGAGAGAAATAGAGAGATGTAGCTCGTGCACGCAAACTCGACAATAGCAGGTTTTGTTTCAAAATGTTATGAATGTCAAATTTTTGCTCTCGGGTCTGGTTAAAACATTGTGTCGATATGAGCGTCGGTAGTTTCCAGTAATTTATCGACGCTCATACCAATGCTCATACTGACACAGGTCGTACCCATGCATATATTGCCTTCGTGTTTTTTCAAGGGTTTTCAACGGTCATACTGATGCCGACGTGTGACCATCAGTATGCACAACATCGGTATGCCTCTGATATGTTGTAGTGTAGAAAAAAACTACACTAGTTCGAGGACATGGGATTCATTAGAGTCCACTTACATGAAATGGGGATATGGGATTCATTAGAATCCACCTACATATTCCATTACATATATTGGAATATGCATTTAGTTTAGTGTAGGTATGACACCATGAATTCGAAGAAGGTTCACTCGTATGGGATAGTGGAAACCACTTCCATTTGAGCACTCTTCTTCTATGGCTAGGAAGAAAAGGATTGATAATTCATGGGGGCATATCTCAGTAAATCAGAGCAGATCTCTCAGTAGACATCTCCTTAGGATTGGGAGTTATCCCTCATAGTTTACAGAATATTTTTTCTTCAAAAAGAGTATGTGATGGGTGATTTTTGTTGAGATATCAAGCTCAACATGTGATGATCAAGGATGACACGTACCACGTTTTCATTTCTCTAGCATGTTTAGTGGTCACACTAGTATATGTCAAGGACACTTTAGTGAGCTTTACTACATTTATCTCCTGAGAGTGATGAAACATTTGTTTTCTTTCTATCTCACTTATTTGTGGACATTAGGATGTTCCTTATGTATTGTTCTTTATAAATTGCACTAGTTTTATTTTTTATTAGGTTATTCTTGTACGCTCTCTTTATATAATAAAAGAAGAATAAGAGGAAGATCATGCTTCCTTGCCTCAATTTGTGTGTGCTCCTCTCTTTGTGTGTGAGAGTGTGTGAGAGCTCTCTTCCTTACCTCCTTTCTCTTGACATGGTATCAAAGCCATTGTGGTTGTAGAGAGTTCGTGGAGAAGGTGGACAATGAAGATTATGTGAGAAGGCATGGAGAACATGTGCTTCACAAACGATCTCATGTTGCTATGAAATTTGGTGTGAAGGTAGAAGCCTTCAAAATATTTTCAAGTTTTGCTCAAATTTCTATTTTCATTTCAAGTTTGCAAGGTGGGGCTTATAGAGAAAATAGGTTAGTTTGCAAAACTTTAAGCTACGTTATATTCGATAACACTTAGATATTCTAGATCCAAAATTTCAAGGAATTCTGTGTATTATTGATACATGAAAAGTATGTTTTTCTGAGATCAAATTGTCACATCATAGTGTGATAGTGTTAAGGTAGAGGTACTATTTCTAGTGTTTTTGCACTTTTGTGAATTGCAACAGAAATAGAAAATATTGTTTGAATGAGTCAACTTATGCATGAGAAGTTGGACAAGAATAACTTTCATGCTTGGAGATTCAGAATGATGAATTTTTTGATGGAAAAAGGCTACTAGAAGTAAATCAGACAAAAGAATGAAATCACTCTAGAGGACCAAAGAGGAATCAGACTACAAACCAATTAATAGCATATGAAGAGTGGAATCACAGAGCATGGAAGGTAATGTAGTGGCTATCTATTAGCATGCAAGATGGCATGATTGGGCATATCCAGGATGCCAAAACTCTAAAAGAGGCTTGGAACAACTTAGTCACATTGTATGATACCATTACAAAGGCACGAAAATTGCAATCAAGAACGAGTTGCATACACTGGAGAAAACGATCTTGTTGGTAAGTAACTACACCTTGAAAATCAAAAGCATATGTGAGTCTCTTGCATCTGTTGGCATCAATGAAGATGATTACTATAAGGTGTAAGTGTGCCTTCATGGTTTAGGAACTACATATAAGAAGTTCAAAACTTCTATTCAAATAAGGAGAAATATGTTGATTTTTTTTTATCTAGTGTCCATGCTGATAATTGAAGAAAAGAATCTTGGTGTGGACTCAAACTCCCAAGGAAAACCTAGTTCTAAGTAGGTATTCTACTCTAGTAGAGGAAGACACGCTTCAAAAGTGGAAGAGGAAATAGTAACCAAGAATAAGGTGAACAACAGAATCATGCAAGAGGTAGAGGATAGTTTCGAGGTAAGGGGAGCCAAAGAGGTGGCCGAAATTTCCAAAGAAATGATTCAGGTAATGACACTAAAAGATGTTGGAATTGTTTTAAATTTGGTCACTTTGAACATGATTGCAAGTTGAAGAATCAAAATAACAGGCAACAAAACAACTATGCACCAACAAGCTTTGTTCATGGTCCAACATCACATGATGAATAGAATTGTTGGAGTTTGAGGTCTACAAAAGCACACGAACAACACAATGAAGAAGAAGAAGCTTGGAGCACAACACACAATTCTAAATGTATTACCAAGAGAATGTACAAAGATAACTAAACCATTAGGGTAATAGGCGTATATACAAGCTCTAGGGAAAAACCTCCCAAAGAGGGAAAAAAGTGTCTCGACGGTCCTAGTGTGTTCACGCACATCACAACCTAAATATATCAACAAATCCCCCCCTCCCCCGGAGTGATGTGATGAACAAGAAGCTGGCACTCATGTATAAGGAAGTGCCAAGCTATGTGGAATCAATCCACGAAAGGAAGTTAGCCCAAAGCTTTGCAGAAAGCTTCAAATTTCTCCCCACGTAGAGCCTTTGTGAAAAGTCTGCAATGTTCTCCTGTATGGGCACATATGCCAAACTGATCTCTCTAGCAAAGAACCTCTCCCTCACATAATGATAGTGCACCTCAATGTGCTTAGTGTGTGCATGGAACACAGGGTTCCTTGCAACTGCCAATGTGCTCTGATTGTGAGTGAAGATGGTGGTGGTAGAAGGCTAACCAACACCCAAATCAGCTATAAGGCATCTGAGCCACACACACTCAACAATCGCTATGAAAGTTGCCCTATACTCAGCCTCACAACTGGAAGTTGCCACACTAGGTTGCTTCTTGCTCAACCAAGATATACATGAGCTACCAAGAATGAAGCAAAAGCCACAAGTGGACACACATATGTCATAGCAACCAACCTAGTGAGAGTAAAAAAAAAGCATGTAAATATGGCAGTAGTGATTCCCCCTTGTGATAAAACAATCCAAATAGCCGGGTACTACTCAAGTAGCAAAAGATGCACTTAACCGCTTGCCAATGGTTGACACCTAGGCAATGCATAAAATTGCTCATTTGTGAGACAACAAACTGAATATCTGGTTGAGTAATGCATAAGTAAATCAAGCATCCAATAGCTTGCTAATAGAGAATAACATCAAATGCATCTCCAACATCACAAATACTCAACCATAGATATGTCTCCATGGGAGTGGCAACAGGTTTATAGCCTTCAAGGCTAAAATGTTGCAATAATATGTCAATATATTTTGTTTGACACAAAGTTCTCCCACCATCGACTTACATAAACTGAATGCCCAAATAATGATGCAAATGCCCCAAATTTGACATCTCAAGTGAGCCATGCAAATCAGCCTTAAAATCGGTAATATGCTTTTCATAAGGACCATGTTACCCTTCTCAAGGAAAGGCTACATGCATGAGGACTACCTAGAACTTGTCCACACAGATGTATGGGGACCAAGCAGCATGTCATCAACATAGACAATAATAATTAGAAGCACATCATTTGCACACTTAACATATAAGGTGCTCTCAGTTGGACTCTTCTAAAAAACATGTGCAATTAGGTAGGCATGTAGTTTTTCATACCAAACACATGGTGCTTGCTTCAAACCTTATAATGCCTTTTTCAACTTACACACTTGGTTTTCATGCCCTTTTTGCACAAAGCCACAATGCCAAAAAACATACACTTCTTCATGCAAGTTATCATTTATAAATACAATTTTAATGTCTAACTAATGCACATTCCAATCATGATGAGCTACAAGTGCACAAATGCTACAAACAATAGTCATTCGACATGAAGGAGCAAAGGTCTCATCAAAATCAATGTCTCTTTCTTGAGCATAACCATTTGCAACAAGCCTAGCCTTATACGTGCCAACTATTCCATCATGCTCATGATTCAACTTGTATACCCACTTAGTGCCAATGGCCTTCTTTCTAGGAGGCAAGTCACATAAAGACTATGTACCATTTTTCATGACAACATCATATTGTGATTGCATAGCAGCCATCCATTTTTGTGAATTTTGTGCTTCATCAAATAAAACTAGCTCATTCTCATCACAAAGACTTGAGGCAGCCATAACATAGCAATCTGATGCAAAAGAAGCACTATGAGAGCTTGAACGAGTACAATATGATAGAGACGCATCTAATTTGCTATCACGCAAAGTCTACACTAGCCATTTTGGCATAGTTTTTGTCTCCTCAATATCAACTCTCTCATCAACAAGTGCATCATGTAAATCTGCATTAGAAATAAAATGATTTGCATCATCACATGAAACTTGTAAAGGCTGAGAAGTTGCCTCATTAGGACTAGCACTAGAATGTACACCTATAAAAAAGAGGCAGCAAAGTGTCATACATGTCTTTGGAGCTAGCTGATGTCTCCTTAGTACATGAAAGCAATGGCTGAATAGCATTTTCCAAAAAAAAAAACATCACAACTAACCAAAATGCATTTAGTTTATGGATGATATAGATGATAGCATTTGCTTTTAGAACTGTACCCAACAAAAATATGTTTCGCTGCTTTATCATCCAATTTCTTGCATTGTTGTTCAGGCACTAATGCATATGCCAGACAACTAAAAACATGTAGGTGAGCAATAGATGGCTTATAATATCCCATAAACCAATTGGAATGGAGAGTATCTAGTAGCTTCTTTGTAAGCTAATCTGTATGCCCATAGGGTACCTTGATAAGCTATGCCCCAGGAAGTGGGCTGTAATATACATTCCTTCCTTAACATGGCAATTAATACCTTATTGGTGGATTTTGCCTGTCCATTAGCTCTTGGATAATATGCACAAGAGGTCCTATGTAGAATTTTGTACCTGTTAAAAATTTTGTGTAGGATCTTGTTCACAAAATAAGTACCTTGGTGTGTACACATTTCAAGGGGGCATCCAAATCTGCAAATGATGTTACTATAAATGAAATCAGCAACAGTTTGAGCGCTGCAATTAGGGGAGGCAATAGCTTCAACCCACTTTATTGCATAGTCAGTGGTGATCAATAGATACTTTTCTCTTTGGAACTGATGCAGGGTAGATGGGCCCTATGAAATCTAGGCCCCACTTCTCAAATGGTTGCCAAGAAGTGGAAATAATCAAGGGGTTATGCCTTTGCTTTGTTGGCTTGGGTCCACACCATGCTTTTCCCCATTCCTCTGCATCTTTGAATAATGTAGGCCACCATAAGCCATCATCAAGGATTCTCTGGCTCATAATGTGTCCTGGAAAGTGCCCACCAACTATTCCTTCATGTGCAAATTTCACTTCTTCTTCTTCCATGCACTTTCTAAATCTATTATCTTTTCCCTGTCTATATAATTTTCTCTCAATGAAGGTAAAAGGTATGCTTTTGATTAGAAGCCTCTTTCTTTGCACAATGCGAGCCTTCTCTGGATACACTCCAATATTAAGAAAATTCTTGATGTCATCATACCAACGTTGTGCTTGTACGACGAACAAATTAGCATCTGGAAAATCATCATTTACTCCAATTGCTTGATCCATCATATTGATCCTAGATAGGTGGTCTGCCATGATATTTTCTTTACCTGGTCTATGGACTATAGGAAAATCAAAATCCTGGAACAAAAGTAGCCACCTCCATATCCTCCCAGTCGCTTGTGGCTTGTTCAATAATTATCTGAGTGGTTGATGATTAGTGATGATAACAAATTTCACACCTAGCAAATAATGACAAAACTTTTGTACAACGAAAACCATTGCTAGGGCCTCTCTTTCTGTGGTGCTATAATTTTTATCAGCCTTAGTCAAAATTTGACTAGCATACTGAATAGGTCTGTCAAGTTTGTATTCTTCATTGTGTTGAGCCAAAACTGCGCCCATTGCATATGCACTTGCATCGACATGTACATGAAAAAGTTTTGATCAATTTGGTGTGTTAAGAATTGGTGCAACCACCAATTTGGACCTTAACGTCTGAGAAGCATTCTCTTCTTCTTCTTCCCATTTAAAGGGTACTTCTTTACCTATAAGTCTAGCCAGTCTCCTAGCTATCTCTGCATACATTTTGATAAATCTTCTGTGGTACCCAATATGCCCCAAGAAGCTTTGAATATCTTTAGGAGATTTGGGTTTAGGTAACTTTAGTATAGAAATAATTTTATCAGGGTCCGGGGCCATACCTTTAATAGATACCACATGTCCCAAGAGAGTTCCTTCTGTCACGAGGAAATGACATTTATTTGGGTTCAGCTTTAGTTTAGTCTCCTTGCATCTTTTAAAAACATTCTGTAGCTATCTCAAGTGAGTATCCAAGCAATTTTAAAGGGGTCTCCTTGTGTGTATGAGTATGTGTATATGCAATAATGCATGCATGCATGTCCTTTTATGTCTTTATAGATATGTTTGTGCATATGCATGTGTATGTGTATGTGTGTGTATGTGTATGTGTAAGTGTATGTGCATGTATATGTGTATGTGTGTGTATATGTGTGTGTATGTGCATATGTATGTGTGTGTATATGTGTGAGCATGCATAGTCATGCATATGTGTATATGTGCATATGAATGAGTGAGTATGAGTATGTTAATTAATGAAAATAAAACAATTTAAATGATATACAAACAATGAAAAATGTGCTTACAATAACTAGCCATATTTTATGCTTGCCGAACTTCTTTAGTAACCTACGAGAGAGAGAGAGAGAGAGAGAAGAAAAAATAAGAAAGGGAGAGAGATACATAAATTCAAAGAGAAAGAGGTAGAAAGAAGGGGAGAGAGAGACAATAAGAGAGGGATTAGAAAAGAGAGAGATCTAGAAAGATATTATTGGAGCTCATAAGCGCAATGCAGATTTGAATGTTGGAGAGCTCTTCAATCAAATGCAGGTAAATGATGATCGAAAAGCGATCCAATGTTTTTTTTATCAAACCCGATTGTCGCATAAGCGATGAAAAATCATCATGTTTTCAATAATCCAAAGCATCGTATAAGTGACATCAAATAGTGTCGCATAGGCGACACTCAGTAACAAGTCATATAAGTGACACTTACAAACAAATCTTATAAGCGATGTACAATGAGTGATGCTATTGTGTACATCATTAGGAGCATTTAAAAAAACCTAAGAAATAACATCGAGATTAATGTTGTTTAGATGATGGTATGCGCTTGATGCCCAATTTGGTGAAATACACAATCATATCACAACAAAAATGTGTCGCATTAACCATCACTATGGCCCCGTATTCCTTGTAGTGGATATATGTATATGTGTGTGTGTATGCATGTGTATGCATATGTATAGTGTGTGTATGTGTGTTGTATGTGTGTGTATGTATGCATGTGAGTGTATGTATGCATGAGTGTACGTGTGTGTGTCTATGTGTGTGTATGTATGTGTAAGTATGTGTATGTGTATATGTATATGTGTGTCTATGTGTGTGTATGTATGTGTAAGTATCTATATGTGTATGTGTATGTGTTTGTATGTATGTGTAAGTATCTATATATACACATGCATACACATATATACATGTTTTAGGTCTAGGTCTTTCCGATTAGGATTTTAGGGTTTTTACACATGCATAACATATATACACACATAAACATACACATATAATACATATATACATGTATATACACATGCATACAGAAATATACATATTTTAGGTCTAGATCTTTAAGATTAGGGTTTTAGGGTTTAGGCATACATATAATTCAACTAAATTTATATGAAGAGAAAATATAGAAAAAATTAAAAAAAATATGAATATATAAATAAATAAATATATAAAATAGGATAATTGTATAGATAAATAAATATGAAAAGAAATAGTGTTTTAAATAAATAAATTAAATATATATAATTAAATATATAAAAATAGGATTAATTAAGAAAAAAAATTGAATATATAAATAAATAAATATATAAAATAGGATAATTGTATAGATAAATAAATATGAAAAGAGGTAGTGTTTTTAAAAAATAAATTAACTATAGATAATTAAATATATAAAAATAGGATTAATATAAGAAATAGACATAACATATATATAATACATATAACACATATACACATATATAGGTCTTTAGTATTAGGGTTTTAGGATTATGGTTTTAGGTTTTTTTAGGTCTTTAAGTATTTAGGTTTTAACATTTCAGGTTTAAGTCTTTAGGAGTATGATTTTTAGGTTTAATAAAAAAATCAAATGTTCTAAAATGTCCATATTGTATCAGATGGCTAGTTTGGATCCGGAGGAGAGAATGGCATGTCCTTGCACTCAGTGCAAGTAGCAAATTTATCGAAAATGACGGATTTGTATTGCACATGTTAGAGAGTATGGATCCTTTGATAAAACTCGACTAGAAAACCTACGCTACCATTCGCATGGTCCCCCAGGTGAGCAGATGGACCCAAACGACATTGCACCGATAACCTCTCGTGGACAAAAGAGAACAAAAAAGGAGTTAAACATACAAGCCAGTACTAATAGCATTACACGGAATGAACATATTATATATGGAAGAAATGCTCGAAGAATTTTATGAGATGGACGAAGATCATGAAGGCAGAGAAGATGTCGAGAGTTTCATGGATACAATAGAATTTCCATGATCAAAAGTCGATGAAGAATATGAAAGCATGCGAAGACTAGCTTGTTTACCACTTTACAATGGAGCAAAGATATCTGTACTACGTGCGTCACTCGCAATGCTCAATCTGCAATCCATTTATGGATGGTCAGATAGTAGTATCATTGAACTGTGGGATTCAGAAACTCCAGTCGTTGGCATGGAATGGTTGTCCATTTTTCATGAACTCCCTTATTGGAGTGAATTATTGGAGTGAAACGATTGTCCATTTTTTTTGCTAGGTTTTTTTGTACACTACCATTTCTCTATATTACCTTTATTATCATATGCTAATTATTTGAGTTCTTTTATTACAGAGCACGATGGGAGACAATCCTCCAGTCACTCCACATTCCATGACAGAGGTGCAATTCTTAGAGTTCATCTCTCAGGTACCCCTTGCATATATGGATGCTGCATCACAGTATTGGATCGCTCCTGGTAGCACTTTCCCTGGCCTCACTCCTGGCAGCCTCACTCGCGTCGGTGTCACTCCTACCGGTGTCACTCCTGCCGACGTCACTCCTGGGGGTGGAGCTACTCCCACCAGATGTATGTCTCCTAGCTTTATGACTCCACTACGACCATCTTTTGAGCCATCCTGTACTGACATTAGTAGTAGATATGTGCGTTTGACACCTCACCACGATACACGTGCTAGCACGTCTCGTAGGTCGAGGTCACGCTCTGGAGCATGAGCTTCTAGGAGTAGATCTATAGGTAGGTCTAGAGGAGGTGGTTGTTGTGGAGGCATTGCGACGGATGTTGTGTCGCCCACTTCTACTCCTAGGATGAGTACCTCAGATGTAGGTATGCCACATGGTACACCACGTGGAACACCAGATACACCTTGGGGTGCTCATGACCATGATGACTTCAACGTGTATAGTATCCGAGATGGAGCTCCATGATGGATGCGGTTGAAAAAGCAATGCATGCACGTATATCACAGCTTTGCTCCATACAATTTGGACACTCTATCATGTTGAAATGGAGTGAACAAGATAAAGATCGAAAGAATTATATCACAGAGATGATTTATCAGGAGTTCCGACCAGCCGATGGGCAGCCTCTTGTCAGTTCAGAGTGGACTCTGCACACTGCATTCGAAGTCATGTCCCATTGATGATTTGAGGCTCGTGATGCTTTCAGAGCAGGCTTACTAAAGCCTGTATGGTTAGATGTTGAGGAGTGGGATATAATTCACGACGAGCAGTAGTAGACTCCTGACCGATATCGCCTACGGTTGGACCGTCACATTTGGTCAGCGACAGATATGATACAATGCATCATGAGTTTGTAAGTACCATTTGGTTTATTGAATTTGTTTGTGTTAAGCTTCTCATGTATGTTTCTCTAATGTTTTGTATATTTGTTGCAGGAGCTGGCAATAGGTCATCCTCCAACACGAACGGAGGAGGCTTATGGATATCATCATGGATTGACTGCACTATTGGAGGACTTGGAAGGACGTGGTGCGGTCATTTCATGGGAGCATTTACGATGAGGTGATGAATTTATAAACTTGGTTTTTACTTGTTGTTTGTAAATTTCATGTGAATTTATCTCATTTCATGAATGTTCTTTGTTGCATGACTGTTGATATGGAACATTCTTTGCATGTGTATGGAAATGGCATACAAAAATTTTGTATTTGATTTTTAAATGGCAATGCAATGCTTTGCCATATTTTGTAAAAGCATAATATATGATAGTGGTTTTGCCACACTCTTGTACATGCTTCATTTATGAAATATATAACTCTTTTTGTACATGGTTCATGGTTCATGGTTCATGGTTCATTCTGATTATCTCTTTTGTGTCCAATAATATTCTGTTTTATGAAATCATATTTCGGTTGACATTAGAGTACACATCATATGTACATAGTTTTTTTAAAGGCAAAGTGTATTCTCTTTTGCTAAGTGACATCATGGTAATGTTTCTGTAGCAAAAGATACCACAAGTTATATAACACGATTGGCCATGACACAACTCTAATATCAGAATCTCCAAAACAATGAGATCAAGTAGATATTCTTGAGGAAGAATAGATGGTAGGGGGTAGCCACTTTGTTGCCTCTTGAAACAATCATAATACCTTTGGAAAAATGATATGATTGAGCATAGAAGACTTTGTGTACAATGTCATGTAGCTGAGTAGAAAGATTTTGCATATATTGCTGTACATGTTATATAGTGGGAAGAACATCCCATCGACAATCTCTATTTCAACATCTCCAACCCCACAAAGTCACACTTATGTAAATTGCCAAGTCAAATTGTACCAAATTTCTACTCTTCACAATTTTTGAACCATCCTTGATGCACTATCATATGAAATGACAGTCTAGAATTGAGTATCGAAGCATGAGAAGGAGATTAAAAGTGGATTAATCTAGTAGATTGGATTATTGGTGAAGAAGAATTAAAGGTGTTACAAGTGAATGAATTCTTTTTCTCTTATGTTAAATTGATGCGCATGAAATAATTGATTCACACAATCAAGGAGTGCGTGAAGAAATTCTAAAGTCTATCGAGGATTGGTACTTGCTCCAAAATCTGAAAGTGGTTGTGGATCAGATTGAAAGTATTAACGTAGGTACTATGGAAGCTCCTAAAAATGTGAAGATCTATGCATCATTTATTGCTTTGTATCAGTAGTAGCTTATTGCTCTTCTCAAGGAGTATGTACATGGATTTTTATTGACATGAAGGTATAGGATCTATGCATTTATCAACATCACATAAATTTTAAGATTCACATTGTCACTATTCGACAACAACAATATTGGATTTCTTCGATGGAGATTGTGCCTTGCTAAAAAAGAATAATCCGCTAGGGATTTGTGTAGATTACCAAAAGGTTATTTCAATAACTATTTCAGATTTTTCATATATTTTATAAAGATGTGTGCGAGTATGAAGAGATAAATACATAAAATATCTTTATGCTTATTTGCATCCGCATGTCTATGTCGATTTATATATGTATGTGTAGGTGTAAGTGTATGTATGTGTGCACATGCGTAGTCCATGTCTTAATATTTGCATGCGGTACTTCTCACCTATGCACACATGTGGTACTTCTCACACACAAACACACGCACATATATATATATATATGTGTGTGTGTCGAATATAGATGTTTTACACGCAACTATCATATGCGCGTACGTGAGTACATGAAGGTATATACGTAGATTCGTTTGTGGGTGTATGCTCACATACATGTACATCTAGATATGCGTTTGTATCTATTTTTATGTGTTTGCATTTGTGTCTTCATGTGTAATTTAAATTCGTGGATGATGTGAACGAGGGTAAATGTGTAAACTTGCTACTACAAACTTATATGATGTAAACGAGGGTATAGAGGAGGCGGTTGTTATGGAGGCAGTGCGACGGATGTTGTGTCGCCCACTTCTACTCTTATGACGAGTACCTCAGATGTAGGTTTGCCACATGGTACACCACGTGGAACACCAGATACACCTTGGGGTGCTCATGACCATGATGACTTCAACGTGTATAGTATCCGAGATGGAGCTCCATGATGGATGCGGTTGAAAAAGCAATGCATGCACGTATACCACAGCTTTGCTCCATACAATTTGGACACTCTATCATGTTGAAATGGAGTGAACAAGATAAAGATCGAAAGAATTATATCACAAAGATGATTTATCAGGAGTTCTGACCAGCCGATGGGCAGCCTCTTGTCAGTTCAGAGTGGACTCTGCACACTGCATTCGAAGTCATGTCCCATTGATGATTCGAGGCTCATGATGCTTTCAGAGCAGGCTTACTAAAGCCTGTATGGTTAGATGTTGAGGAGTGGGATATAATTCACGACGAGCAGTAGTAGACTCCTGACCGATATCGCCTACGGTTGGACCGTCACATTTGGTCAGCGACAGATATGATACAATGCATCACGAGTTTGTAAGTACCATTTGGTTTATTGAATTTGTTTGTGTTAAGCTTCTCATGTATGTTTCTCTAATGTTTTGTATATTTGTTGCAGGAGCTGGCAATAGGTAATCCTCCAACACGAATGGAGGAGGCTTCTGGATATCATCATGGATTGACTGCACTATTGGAGGACTTGGAGGGACGTGGTGCGGTCATTTCATGGGAGCATTTGCGATGAGGTGATGAATTTATAAACTTGGTTTTTACTTGTTGTTTGTAAATTTCATGTGAATTTATCTCATTTCATGAATGTTCTTTGTTGCATGACTGTTGATATGGAACATTCTTTGCATGTGTATGGAAGTGGCATACCAAAATTTTGTATTTGATTTTTAAATGGCAATGCAATGCTTTGCCACATTTTGTAAAAGCATAATATATGATAGTGGTTTGCCACACTCTTGTACATGCTTCATTAATGAAATATATAACTCTTTTTGTACATGGTTCATGGTTCATGGTTCATTCTGATTATCTCTTTTGTGTCCAATAATATTCTATTTTATGAAATCATATTTCGGTTGACATTAGAGTACACATCATATGTACACAGTTTTTTTAAAGGCAAAGTGTATTCTCTTTTGCTAAGTGACATCATGGTAATGTTTCTGTAGCAAAAGATAACACACTCTGCCCAATTTTTTTTTTTGCAGATATGATCGTCGATATAAGCAACGGTACTCCTAGTAATGCCATCGCAATAAGCATCGATACACAGAGCAGGCATCGGTATATGCGACGGTACACCCCCGAGAGGCGTCGATATAACCGTCAATATGAGCGTCGATAATACCAACATTTATATCGACGGTTATATCGATGCTCATATTGATGGTTATAACGATGCCCATACCGACGCTTTAATTTCAACGTGCATACCGACACCTACACTGATGTTGGGGGGAAAAATGTGTGTATGGGAGCATCGCATAAGTGATAATCCCCGCTTCTTTTTTCAATTGGGGGCATGGGTTCCCCACTATTGTTGTAGTGTGCACCCAGAGATATTGTGGGCATGGGTCCACATACATGTGTCAACCAAGTTTAAGGGGTTCTCTAGAAGTTTTTTTTCGAAGTACAAAGTCACCCTCACGCTTGCATGGGATAATGGTAGAGCTCATGGATCTAGAAATACAAAAAAGACATTGTTGAATGTATCCTTTTTGTAACAATACTTCCAATCCATCACAAGTTATATAACACGATTGGCCATGACACAACTCTAATATCAGAATCTCCAAAACAATGAGATCAAGTAGATATTCTTGTGGAAGAATAGATGGTAGGGTGTAGCCACTTTGTTGCCTCTTGAAACAATCATAATACCTTTGGAAAAATGATATGATTGAGCATAGAAGACTTTGTGTACAATGTCATGTAGCTGAGTAGAAAGATTTTGCATATATTGCTGTACATGTTATATAGTGGGAAGAACATCCCATCGACAATCTCTATTTCAACATCTCCAACCCCACAAAGTCACACTTATGTAAATTGCCAAGTCAAATTGTACCAAATTTCTACTCTTCACAATTTTTGAACCATCCTTGATGCACTATCATATGAAATGACAGTCTAGAATTGAGTATCGAAGCATGAGAAGGAGATTAAAAGTGGATTAATCTAGTAGATTGGATTATTGGTGAAGAAGAATTAAAGGTGTTACAAGTTAATGAATTCTTTTTCTCTTATGTTAAATTGATGCGCATGAAATAATTGATTCACACAATCAAGGAGTGCGTGAAGAAATTCTAAAGTCTATCGAGGATTGGTACTTGCTCCAAAATCTGAAAGTGGTTGTGGATCAGATTGAAAGTATTAACGTAGGTACTATGGAAGCTCCTAAAAATGTGAAGATCTATGCATCATTTATTGCTTTGTATCAGTAGTAGCTTATTGCTATTCTCAAGGAGTACATGGATTTTTATTGACATGAAGGTATAGGATCTATGCATTTATCAACATCACATAAATTTTAAGATTCACATTGTCACTATTCGACAACAACAATATTGGATTTCTTCGATGAAGATTGTGCCTTGCTAAAAAAGAATAATCCGCTAGGGATTTGTGTAGATTACCAAAAGCTTAATTCAATAACTATTTCAGATTTTTCATATATGCATTTTTATAAAGATGTGTGCGAGTATGAAGAGATAAATACATAAAATATCTTTATGCTTATTTGCATCCGCATGTCTATGTCGATTTATATATGTATGTGTAGGTGTAAGTGTATATGTGTGCACATGCGTAGTCCATGTCTTAGTATTTGCATGTGGTACTTCTCACCTATGTGCACACATGAAAATGTGTGTACATGTATGTGTATACACGCACTCACACACAAACACACACATATATATATGTGTGTGTAGAATATACATGTTTTACATGCAACTATCATATGCGCGTACGTGAGTACGTGAAGGTATATATGTAGATTCGTTTGTGGGTATATGCTCACATACATGTACATCTAGATGACTCTAGAAACGGAGTACAATCGTAATGCCCGCATGAAGAAAGACGATTTGAAAGAACGAAGTATCATATGCATAGGAAATCCTTGGTTGTGACCTCTAACAATACTGTGGAGATATAAAACTCGACCATCCTGGAGATGTACAACTGGACCATCCTTATTGTTGAAGGATTACAAAGGAAGATTAGTTCTACTAATAAGAGGATGGTACATATTTTACATGCTAAAAAAAATCGTCCCTATGTATATTATGGAGCAAAGAGATTGAGGAGAGTTTCATACTAGTGGAGGAGTTTGGTATAAGTTGCTACACTAATTGCTGCAACTAAATGCCAAGCTGCATGGATGAAGGGGACCTCTGGTAAAAAGCCGTCCACTACAAAGAGCGCTGGACCCAAAATTGATGACAATGCGTGTATTCTTGTCAGTCTTTTGTTACCTTCTTTCTCCTTCTTGCTCATTTCGCGATAGAAGGATGCCTGCATAGCAACCACACTAATGAAAACGATGCATTAAGTAACATGAAACTTACTAATGTAATAAACTCATTTGCTATCAATTACAAGCTTTACTTCATGTGATTTTACTAAGAAGGAATTAATATTCTTCCCATGAAGAAGTTGTTTGAGAATGTGTTGCTGTGTGTATTCATTATCCATTGCTTCTTTTCTACATGTGATAATATATTCTATCCTCCATGATGTGTGCATGAATTGCTTTGTTGAAGGTATAGATTGTCATTGCCATGATAAAACATAGGTATTGCTTTAGTATTTCTCAAACATGGTCTTCATTTTGAAAACATCATGTATTTCACTCTCTTTTCAACACGTTATCAGGAATTCAATTGTTTCAAGCATCTTTTCCCTATTCTGTATGTTTGAGGCCTTATTTTCTGTAGATGATCGCCTGCTCATGAAATAAAAACTATCTGCTGCACAGTGTGATGTGCGCGTTTTATTAACGTAACGATGTGCTGCACAGTGTAATGTATGAGAGCTCAAAAAAAGGTATGCATGTTTGGAAACTCCATTTGCATTGGCATCCAGAGATTCCATCGTACAGACGTATTGTATCAAATGGAATTCCTGTCACTTTGAAGAATAGCGATAGAGCAATCTGCTGATTATAAAGGGAATCAAGTTTTGAATATTTCGTTTACCTCACTAAGTCCTATGTGAACTGCTGTAACCACTGAAGGTTTAAATGGTAACAGAAGAGTTGATGCAACTATCAATCCATTTGGGCGAATCTCCTTCGCACTTACTTTCCTTCTTTGCTTCCACAAAGCCCGTGTGAGGCACTGTCATGTTCGATCGACAAAAGAAGATTTCATTATCAATACATGATTAAGAATAAGCGACCAGCTCTGCAAATTCGAAGGAAATCCTATGAGTTTACAAGTGTTGACGCAGAGATCATAACATGGTCTCCCCATCGAAATACACGACGAATCTCTCCTCTGGATGTGTGGTACAAACTAGAAGCAACTCCGATTCCGATAATAGAATCAGCGTACATTTTGTTTGCCATATCCTTTCTGTGCAGCTCAAAGGAAGCAGAAACAATAGCCACAGAAGAACAGTACGTTTATTAGAAAGTTTTGCTTTACAAATTCAGGATTTGGTACAGAAAAATGCGGTTTATACCTTGGAGCTTGAAGTCCTATGTAAATAAACGGAACGGAGGTCGCAACATTTGCCAAGGTCTCCATGAAATGACTGTCGCCTGCAACGTGAGTCGCGCAGTTAGGTGACTAGAATGCGAAACAATAAATTAATCACATTATCAACGTGCCCGAAGAAACGATATCAATAACATAGACGAAGAGAACACCATTCGATAATTTCAATGCATATCTATCGTGATTATATAGCCAGGTAAGCGATTATACAGGCTGTGCAGAACCAGAAGCAGCAAGTTGGTTAGCGCTGTTGGCTGTAAGGCAGTGTAGTCAAGCGCGAAATGATGCTTGTCGAGCTAAATGAGAGAGGGGATAGGAAGAGGGCGTGTATATGTCTGCGCATATACATATGCACACATCTGTGGTTCCATGCGTGCTTATTGTAAGCCGTGCACTGTAAACGGTAAAGTTATTGAAGTCGAATGGATCATAATGCGTATGCGTGTCGACGCAGTTATGTTATGATTGTGCTTCCATACACTCAAACGTATTTGAATGCTGCATATATCGTGCACATGATAACATGATCCAGCTTGTGGTATCATAATCTCTCTCTCTCTCTCTCTCTCTCTCTCTCGCAAACACACGCGCGCGAGCGTTTGCGTATATTTGCGTTACAAATACAGATGCATCAACGGTCTCAATATGAAGTTCGGGTAAAAGATAGAAACGAAGAATCGCTTCCACGATAAAAACTACATCTCTTACCATGCTTATGAGGTAATGGCATCCTGAATAGAGATAGTTTATGCCTGGAAAGCTGATCTATACAGCATCTGAGGAATAACTGCACGGCCTTTCCATGATCCCTCCTGAAAGCACGCAAAGGCCGGTAGTTGCAGAAGCTCTTCATCTTTTAGAGATATACACACACACACAGTTGACACACAAATTGTGCGCTCAGAAATACACACAGAAAGAGGCTCACATATGCGGTATCCTGACACTTGACCCCGGCCGTGGCTCGCAGCAGGCCGTCGTGCGAAGAGGTTCGAGCTCCTGCATGGATGATTGCACTAGCAGGCGCGCTCCTCGCAGCTCGCCCAAACACGGAGTTCATCATATTGAAGCGCAAGAGTATGCGCACGCAGATACGTGAGTGTGTTTGTGTGAGGGGATGATGCCACAACTGATGCGCATCCCGATCAAATGCGTATATGCCTTTTGTTTGCGAAAATGGTTCCACAGTCTGTTTGCAACGAGTATTCCCTAATGGTCAAATTTGAGACTGAAAATGCTAATAGAAGTAACGATTCTATATACCTGAAGATGCTTTCCTACATGGCTTCAAGGTAGAACAAATTGAAGTCCTAAGTTCAATCTCGTAGATCAACTCAAATATAAAAGAAGACCTACTCTCACGGATAGCTTGAATTAATGGAAAGAACAACTCTACAAGTGAAGAGTGAAGGTTCGTGTAGTACCATAGGACCCTCCATATCCCACAAAGTAGGATGCAAACTAGCCTAAGGATCATTACTTGTCCACCACCGTTGGCATGTGTTGAACTCTCACCCCTGCCTCAAGCGGTAAAGGGTCTATCCAACCAGTCCAATGCACGCAAAGTAGATCAACTCAAATATTGTTTTGTATGTGTTTGGTTTTTCAAATTCCACTTACAAAAGGAGTAGATCATAAAATCCTAGTAAGATTGGCAACAAAATGGAGGATACTCCAAGAAAAAATTTAGACTTTCATCATTCGCTTAACAAGAAGTTTGAACTTGTCTTGGATTAGATGGGAATTTAAGTTTAAGGTCGTGTGGCACCTCCTTATCGAGAACAAGGAAGTGGTCTCCGTGTGGAAAATTCTCCACAGGAGGATATGGAGCAATGTTAAAGCCAATAAAATTTGTGGTGCACCCCCATTGTATAAGCGATGCTCTAATGGTTGGGAAGACTTGGTTCATTTTTTCTTTTCATGTCCTAAAAGCATCCTCACTTGACACTGCTTAAACAAGCTCCTTTTTCTTTCTCAAGTCAATTGGAAGTAAGCTCTCCTCGATGAAACGATCGATTGCTCAATTGCTCTATGGGAAAAATCCCTAGTCTGTCTAGGTAGAAGGATCCATGATTGTAAGAAATCACCTTCTTTTAGGCACCACAAGATTTCGATTCTAGAAAAAATGACAAGTTGAATAACAAGGGAGTCCCATTAGAAAGAGATGAAAAGGTCATAGAACAAGTGCCTCCTCTACCACAATTGCCTAGTTATCAGGCTCAAATGAGCTAATTATGTCTTAGGACATTTGATTGATCCAAATATGCTTTCGTTTGTTGATTGAATAGTTCAACATTTGATTGACCCAAATATACATCAGTTTGTTGATTGAACGGTTTTGTGCTCCTCTTTATACTTCTCCCTTCCTCATATACCTAGAGGGATCTCTACATTAAATGTTATTAATTTTTCAAAATGATGATTTCTTTAATGTGTTTTTCTTTAGAGTGATCACATTGATAATTAGAGATACAACTTCATTTCTATATGTAGTCTTTTCATTTACTTGATATAATTATTTACCTAGGAAATTAAATTATAACAAAAAACTCTAGAATAAACCAATATGTCATTCCATTTTGATTACTTTGAAATCAATATCTTAACATAACTACAATATATTTTTGCTGAAGCTTGAGAAGTCTCTACTTTGGCCTCTCATTGATATATATATATATATATATATATATATATATATATATATATATATATATATATATATATATATATATATATAGAGAGAGAGAGAGAGAGAGAGAGAGAGAGAGAGAGAGAGAGAGAGAGAGAGAGAGGATATTTTCGAAGTAGAATGGTAAGTTGACTAATTGGATATATATACTATTTGCACTTCGTTTCTTTTCTTGAAAGAAAGAGTGTCACAACACGGGACAAGATCAAGGACTCTCATGGATATCTTGATCCTCGATGTCTTGAAATCTCATGTTTTCTTGAGTAGAATTCTCTCTAAAAATTTGATTTTTATAGTCATTATCTATGGATTACTTTGTGATCATGTTATAGAATTGCTAGCCATTGCACTCTGAACTTCTTCATCATTTTACTCAGCATAAGAAGATTAAAAACTATGTCTCTACATGTGACTTCCTTTGGGTTGTAACATTTTTGTGTCTTTGAAGCTTTGAATGATCCATGATGCATATGCAGATGTATCTCTGTGTGGCTTACGTTAAATAGAAGGAAAGAGAGACTAGTTTAGTACCTAGAATTTAGTTAGTTTGGAATAGAAAGGGATATCCACTATCACATGTTCACTATAACCAAACTACACTAGCTCGAGGACATGGGATTCATTAGAGTCCACTTACATGAGTTGGGGATATGGGATTCATTAGAATCCACCTACATATTCCACTACATATATATGGAATATACATTTAGTTTAGTGTAGGTATGACACCATGAATTGGAAGAAGGTTCCACTCGTATGGGATAGTGGAAACCACTTCCCTTTGAGCACTCCTCTTCTATGGCTATGAAGAAAAGGACTGACCATTCATGGGGGAATATCTCAATAAATAAGAGGAGATCTCTTAGTAGACATCTCCTTAGGATTGGGAGTTATCCTTCATAGTTTATGGAAGATTTATTCTTCCAAAAGAGTATGTGATGGGTGATTGTTTTTGAGATATCAAGCTCAACATGTGATGATCAAGGATGAAACATAGCACATTTTCATTTCTCTAGCATGTTTAGTGGTCACACCAGTATTTATCAATGATACTTTAGTGAGCTTTACTATATTTATCTCTTGAGAGTGATGAAACATTTGTTTTCTTTCTAGCTCACTTATTTGTGGACATTAGGATGTTCCTTATGTATTGTTCTTCATAAATTGCACTAGTTTTATTTTTCTATTAGGTTATTCTCATACATTCTTTTTATATAATAAATGAAAAATAAGAGGAAGAGCATGCTTCCTTGCCTCGATCTGTGTGCGCTCCTTTCTTTGTGTGTGAGACTGTGTGAGAGCTCTCTTCCTTATCTCCTTTCTCTTGACATGGTATCAGAGCCAGTGTGGTTGTAGAGAGTCCATGGAGAAGGCCAACAATGAAGATTATGTGAGAAGGCATGGAGAATGTGTGCTTCACAAATGATCTCAGGTTGCTATGAAATTTGGTGTGAAGGTAGAAGCCTTCAAAATATTTTCAACTTTTGCTCAAATTTCTATTTTCATTTCAAGCTTGCAAGGTGGGGCTTACAGAGAAAATATGTTTGTTTGCAAAACTTTAACCTACATTATATTCAGCAACACTCAGGTATTCTAGATCCGAAACTTCAAGGAATTCCATGTATTATTGATACACAAAAACTATGTTTTTTTGAGATCAAATTGTCACATCATAGTGTGATACTGTTAATGCAGAGGTATTATTTCCTAGTGTTTTTGCATTGTTGTGAATCGCTACAGAAATAGAAAATATTGTTTGAAAGAGTCAAGTTATGCATGAGAAGTTGGACAAGAACAACTTTCATGCGTGGAGATTCAAAATGATGAATTTTCTGATGGGAAAAGGCTACTAGAAGTAAATCAAACAAGAGAATGAAAATGCTCTAGAGTTACCAGAGAGGAATCAGACTAGAGACTAGTTAATAGCATATGAAGAGTGGAATCACGGAGCATGGAAGGTAATGTAGTGGCTATCATTTAGCATGCAGGATAGCATGATTGGGCATATACAGGATGCCGAAACTCCAAAAGAGGCTTGGAATAGTTTAGTGATATTTTATGATACCAATACAAAGGCGAAAAAATTGCAATCAAGAATGAGCTGCACACGCTGGAGAAAAAGATCATGTTGGTAAGTAACTACACCTTGAAAATCAAAAGCATATGTGAGTCTCTTGCATCTATTGGCATCAATGAAGATGATGATTATAAGGTGGAAGTGTGCTTTCATGGTTTAGGAACTGCATATAAGAAGTTCAAAACTCAAATCAGGAGAAATATGTTGAATTTTTTTGATCTAGTGTCCATGCTAATAATTGAAGAAAATTAATCTTGGTGCGGACTCAAACTCCCAAGGAAAACCTAGTTCTAAGTACATATTCTACTCTAGTAGAGGAAGACAGGCTTCAAAAGTGGAAGAGGAAATAGTAACCAAGAATAGGAGCCAAAGAGATGGCAAAAATTTCCAAAAAAATGATTCAGGTAATGACACTAAAGGATATTGGAATTGTTGTAAATTTGGTCACTTTGAACATGATTGCAGGTTGAAGAATCAAAATAACAGGCAACAAAACAACCATGCATCAACAAGCGTAGATGATTCAAAGAAGCTGTTCATGGTCCAACATCACATGATGAATAGAATTGTTGGAGTTTGAGGTCTACAAACGCACGTGAACAACACAAGGAAGAAGAAGAAGCTTGGAGCACAACACACAATTCTAAATGTATTACCAAGAGAATGTACAAAGATAACTAATCCTGCTGATAGAGAATAACACCAAATGCATCTCGAGCATCACGAAGACTCAACCATAAACCTGTCTCCATAGGACTGGCAATAGGTTTACAACCTTCAAGGCCAAAATGTTTCAATAATATGTCAATATATTTTGTTTGACACAAAGTTATTCCACCATCAACTTACATAAACTGAATGCCCAAATAATCATGCAAATGTCCCAAATCTGACATCTCAAATGAGCCATGCAATTCAGCCTTAAAATTAGAAATATGCTTTTCATGAGGACCAGTGAGTAGCATGTCATCAACATAGACAACAATAATCAAAAGCACATCATTTGCACACTTAACATATAAGGTGCTCTCACTTGGAATCTTTTGAAAACCATGTGCAATTAGGTAGGCATGTAGTTTTTAATACCCAAGCACATGGTGATTGCTTCAAACCATATAATGCCTTTTTCAACCTACACACTTGGTTTTCATGCCCTTTTTGCACAAATCCACAAGGATGAAAACACAGGCTTCTTCATGCAAGTCATAGTTTAGAAATACAGTTTTAATGTCCAACTAATGTACATTCCAACCATGATGAGCTGCAAGTGCACAAATGCTACGAACAATAGTCATTCAACATGTAGGAGCAAAGGTCTCATCAAAATCAATGCCTCTTTGTTGAGCATAACCATTTGTAACAAGCCTGGCCTTATACATGTCAACTATTCCATCAGGTTTATGCTTCAGCTTGTATACCCACTTAGTGCCAATGACCTTCTTTCGAGGAGGCAAGTCACATAAAGACTAGGTACCATTTTTCATGATAACATCATATTGTGATTGCATAACAGCCATCCAATTTTTTGAATTTTGTGCTTCATCAAATAAAACTAGCTCATTCTCATTACAAAGCTTTGAGGCATCCATAACATAGCAATCTAATGCAAAACAAGCACTATGAGAGAACTGAACGAGTACAATATGATAGAGGTGCATTGAATTTTCTATCACACAAAGTCTACACTAGCCATTTTGGCATAGTTTTTGCCTCCTCAATATCAACTCTCTCATCAAGAAGTGCATCATGTAAACCTGCATCAGAAACAAAATGATTTTCATCATCACATGAAACTTGTAAAGGCTGAGAAGTTGCCTCATTAGGACTAGCACTAGAATGTACACCTGTAAAAAGAGGTAGCAAAGTGTCATACATGTCTTTGGAGCTAGCTGATGTTTCCCTAGTACATGAAAGTAATGGCTGAATAGCATCTTCCAAAAAAACAACATCATGGCTAACCAAAATGCATTTAGTTTATGGATGATACAGACGATAGCCTTTGTTTTCAGAACTGTACCCAACAAAAATATGTTTCATTGCTTTATCATCTAATTTCTTGCATTGTTGTTCAAGCACTAATGCATATGCCAGACAACTAAAAACACATAAGTGAGCAATAGATGGCTTACAACCATGCCAAGCCTCATATGGAGTGATAGATTGCAATGCTTTAGTGGGACACCTATTAAGTACATATGTTGCACTCAATACAACCTCAATCTAGAAACTATGTCGTAAAGCCTGACTCTTGACCATACACCTCACCATCTCCATGAATGACCTATTCTTCCTTTTAGCAACTCCATTCTATTGAGGTGTATATGGCACTCTACACTGATGTCAGTCAGAAATGCATTAAAGTCAGAAGAGATATATTCGCCCCCTCGATCAAAATGGAGGGTGCCCATTTTACATGTTGACAAATTTTTGGCCAAAACCAAAAATTGTTTGAAGCACATAAACACTTTGGACTTTGCTTCTAATGGATATACCCATGCATGCGTGGAAAAATCATCGATGAAAGTCGCGAAGTAAAGATAGTTCCGAAAAGAAGGTGTTTGCATAGGACCACTGACATCACTATGAACAAGCTGCGATTTCTAAGTAGCTCAAACTAAACCATCTTTTGGGAAGGAGGAACTCTACACTTTGCCCAAAATACAGCCTTCACATATATGTTTAGTAGGTGCCTCAAGTTTGGACAAAGGGAACACCATTTCAGATTTTTGCAGGCATAGCAAACTAGCAAAATTCAGATGACCAAAGCATGCATGCCAAAGCTTTGCATCTGACATAGCCTGAGAATCTTGAACTGCACATGATAAATCACTCACAGGTTTTGCACAATCTATGAGCATATATAGCCCATGGCATAAAATGCGAGAAGCAATAATGATGTCGTCATTTGATAGATCATGAACTATACATCTATCATCAACAAATTTCATGACCAAGTATATCTTGGCTAATGCTAAATCTGATAACAAATTTTTCTTAATCCTTGGCACAAATAAAGCATCTGACAATGTAGAAGAACTACCATTAGTAGTAGTCAAAATGATCTTACCAAATCCCATAACATGATAAGAGGGTTTGTTGGTGCATGTGATAGTATTCCCTATAGGGACAAGCTCAAGTGAAGTGAAGAAACAACATTGCGAGGTAATATGTTTGGTTGCCCCACTATCAAAGTATGAAACATCTAAGTCTACTACAAACATACATTGTTCATGTGAAGATGGGTCATAACTGCAAACAGTAGTAAATGCCCATTCTTCACTCTGCACAAGATTAGCAAACTTTGTTTTGGGTGTAGAGGCCTCTACAACAACCATTCCAACCTCTTTCTTCTTTGCCTCTTTTGTAACCAGTTTTGGAAAAATCTTTATGACATGATAATTTCCTTTACAGTATTTGCAAAACAAATTCTGCTTTTCTGTTCTCTTCTCTCCTATATCATCCTTCTTTGATTGTGCAGAATTAGCAAATTTTTGCTTACTAGTAGAAAAGCTCCATTTACCTTTGCCCTTCTAACTAGCCAGGAAAGCTTGATCTGCAACATGCATAATGGACTTGTTCTACATGGACTAATCTTTTTGCAATATAATAGAGACCAACTCCTCAAATGTTAAGGCATTTGGACTTCCTTTCATCATCAATCAAAGAGTAGAAGCAAAACTCTCATATCAATTTGGAAGACCATTCAAAACAGTATGCACAAGTGAAATGTCAAGCAAGACTTCATCAGCAAAAATCAACTACTCCTTCAGATCTTTGATCTTTGTCAAAAAGTATCCATTGAATCTCCTTCATTCATATGCTCACCCTCCAATTTTTTTCAAAGGTAAGAAACACGAGCCTCATGTAGTTAGTGTATCCCAAGCATCCTTTGCTATTTTGCAGGAGTGGGAATAATGGCATGTTTGACAAACAAGGAAATAAATGCATGTGCTTGAGCACCTCTACCGTCCCATCAAAGTTTCCTTGCAATGGGTATAGTAGGAACCATAGCACAAACAAGAACCTTAAGAATATCACCATCTTCCACACCATGTGCATCACCTTTAACAATTTTGTTTGTAGGTGAAATAGGAAGTTTTTCAACACCCTACATAATATTGCATAGTCCTCTTGCAACCAATACATGATGCACCATATAATCAGAATGGAATTTTGAACTACCACAATCTGCGCTTTCTCCCTAAGCAGGCTAACTTCTTTGAGAAAATTTTGTGGAAATTCAATGAGTTATTTGCACATGCCCAACCTTTCTTTCTCTAATTGTGCATATGAGTAATATTGATGGTGTCCCCACATTTTTGGAAAATGGGCAACCTTCCACAAAGAGGTTCATAAAACCAAACATTGCAAGAGTCAACAGATGGTCAAAGGATGGCAAATTTGGTGAAAATTGGTCAAATTCTAGTCAAAGATGGTGAAAATTTCTTTGATTTTTTAATTTGTGGTCAGTTTTAGACCAAGTCATCCACAATCAAAATCAAGGAAAAATGATCAAAATTTTGTAAAAATTGAGCAAACATTTTATTACACCACTGGAAACTAATCACCGAGAGCTTTCCAAGGATATATGACATTGTAAAATTTGGTTCTAGAATGGCCCTCAAAGATCAAACCCTAACTTTTTGCTTTTGATATGCATTTCAACCATAATCACCTCCAAAGGTAGGTACCTCTCCAAAAGTGGTGCAAAAACACATATGTGTGAGCTTTTTCATGAATTCATGGGCCTTATGGAGTAATCTCATCACTATATAAGGAGGAGGCCCATGACACACATTATCACTCAATTTTGAGAGCAAGCCTTTTGCTTGGCTAGGTGGAGTTATCTCTTCAACCTTGGAGAAGTTGGAGTTATGGTTTTCCTCATCTTCAAAAAGGAGAGCAATAGCTAGGGTTTACGATTTTTCATCTACAACAAGTAGGTCATGAGGTTGGGTCTTATTTATACTTCGAGGAGATCATCTACATTTCATGGAGATTGTGAAGTTATGAAGATATGTTGTAGAATGATGCATTTATATGCAATCCTTATGTTTCTTTGTAACATTCATGTACTTCATATTTTGGAATGTATGGCATACATGTGGAGCTTTGCACCTTCATCTCTATATGACTTTGTCTATTCTCTATCATGTCTCTATATTGATTGTGGGGTTTAAAAACCAACACTTGGTACGAGAGTAGGTTGAAATAGTGCACATAGAGCATGTTGAGAATAGTGCAATATATAGAAAGATAAGAGCAATATGGAAGACACAATTCAAGCTTAGTTGATTATTTAGTAGGTGGCAACATGTCCCTAAAATAGGCAGTTGTGAGAAGCTTGTTGGATTCATGAACAAAAGGAAGTCAGCTTCAAGAGAAGTCACATCAGTTCTATTCGATTGCAAAATCAATCACATATTTTGCAAATGTTTTTAGCATTTTATATTCAAGTCTTATATAAAATGATTGAATATTTGCAAGATTATTAGGATATATGTTTATGTGAACAAGGAGGGAAAATAGATCTACACTCAGAACCTTATGGTGGACAAGTTTTCACTTTCTTATATTTTTGTGTGTATTTATTCAATGGTGTAGATGAGAGCATATGACTATAGATGAGAGCATATGATTGACACTTGATAGACCTAGCCAACTTGAGAGTTGAGGAAGTATGATTGAGTCTATATTCTTTTCAATGTATGAAATCCCATATATTTGTATTTATGCTTCCAAGAAGTAGTTGGTGAGAATAGTAGGGATGTGTGAGTTATCTTTGTGATGTGTATTAGGGTAGGAATCATTAGGACACATCCTTGTGTGTGTAGATGGACAATTGTATGACACCACATGGTAGTTAATATTAAGATTGTATAGGTATCTACATCAGCAAAAATTTCTATCAACAAATATACCTATCTTGATATATACCCCCTGTATTAATTTAAGAGGGGGTTGTTGAAAAATGGGCAACCTTCCACAAGGTGATTCCTTAAAAAAATATTAGAGAAGTCAATAATATTGGTCAAATTCTAGTCAAAGATGGTCAAATCTTGCACTTATTATTTTAGTTTTTCTCAATTTTAGAGAATGCCAACCATGGTCAAAATCAAGGAAAAAAATGATCAAACTTTGGTGAAAAATGAGAAAAATATTTTATTGCACCATTGGAAAGTACTAGTAAAGAGCTTTCCAACAATATATAACGCTATACCATTTGGTTCCAGAATGGTCCTCAAAGATCAAACCATATTTTTTTTTTCTTTTGATATGCTTTTAAAACCAAAAAGCACTTCCAAAAGTAGGTGCCTCTACAAAACCGGTCCAAAAACACATGCGTGTGAGGTTTTTTCATGGCTTCATGGGCTTTTATGGAGTATGCTCATCACTATATAAGGAGGAGGTCCATGGCCTATATTATCACTAAATTTTGAGAGCAAGCCTTGAGTTTGGCTAAGTGGATGCCTCTCTTCAATATTGGAGGAGTTGGAATTATGGTTCTCTTCATCTTCAACAAGGAGAGCAGTAGCTAGGGTTTATGATTTTTATTCTACAACAAGGAGGTCATGATCTTGGAGCTTATTTATACTTGGAGAAGATCATCTACACTTCATGGAGATTGTGAAGTTATGAAGATATGTTGGAGAATGATGGATTTATATGAAGTCCTTATGTTTCTTTATAACATTCATGTGCTTCATATTTTGGAATGTATGGCATATATGTGGAGCTTTGCTCCTACATCTCTTTATGACTTTGTCTATTCTATGTCATGCATCTATTTCATTTTTGTCTCTATATTCATTGTGGGTCTTAAAGAACAACACACACTAGGACTATTTTTAGTTGACCCTCATATGCTTGAAATATCATTTCTAGATCCTCAAGGAGTGGATCTGCTAGCACAGAAGCCATTAAATTTTTCCTTGAAACTTTCTAATTCTTGGATGCTATTGATTTTATCTAAGAAGCGTGAGTAAGAGAATCTTGTAGCTCTTTTTCCAAGCTTCCGACTTTCTTCTCCCATTTTTACTAATTTTTTCCTTACGTTTCCTTCTAGTAATTCTCTTCTTGTTTTTCATCTCCTCAAATGACTCTTTATTGAGGGATTGAGGGGGTGAAGAATATTCTTCGTCATTTGATTTCTAAGCCTCTTCCTCTTTATCTTGAGCACATGTAACTTCTTCAAGACATACATGTCCTTCAAATTCACTACCACATTCCATCATTTCTACAATTTTTAGTAGAGTGTGTGAAGTGTCCTTTGAGTTTTGAGGTAATTCTTTAATCAAGTGATCCTTCCTACATTCCTTGCAATATCCTTCAATATTCTAGCTAAATATTCTAGAAGGTTTAGGAAAATCTTTCAAGAATTGTTTGTCACCACATCTATAACATGGACCTTTAAGAGTGTATGCACCTTTAGTGCATTGTTGTCTTTAGGAAGCAATGTGTTTCTCTACATAGTAGATTCTTGCACCAATTTTATATGTCCAAATTAGGTTGTTGCTAGTGTTGTCTAGATAATAGGTTTCTTCTTGATACCATTCACCCTCAAATTAAGTGACTTTTGGATATTCATTTTTATCCTCTATATATGATTCTAAATATCTAGCCCTTGTGTCTACTGTTGTTGGTTCCTCAAATATGATAGCCCTTTGAGTGTTTTCCTCAGCATACTTGATTGGCATGACATTTGGAGGTGGAGGTAGCTCTTGATCCAAAACACACCTTGTAGGCTCTAGATTGCATTGATTATACCTACATTGACCGTACTAGGATTCACGATTATATTGATGTTCATCTCTAGGAGGGTTTTCATGTCCCCCAGAAGGATACATAGGAATAGGTGGATATTGTTGTCTCTATTAGTATTGTGGCTACTCCTATTGCTATTGAGGTGGCCTATTGTAGTATGTAGGTTGATAACTAGGCATCATATTGCACATATAAATGGGATGAAATACGTTACAACTCAGAAATATCCTAAGAAATTGAGGCATTTGGAAAGAAGGAGAATTTTTATGCTCTTTAGATTTCTCCATCTATAGCTTCTTAACTACCAAGTCAATTGTATCTTCCACTAAAGATTTTGTTGAGCTAGAGAATCCGAGACTTCACTCTATAGAAATATGATCTTGTGCAAAAGAATCAACCATAGGGATATCAGTTTGAGTGATAGACATGGGAGGGGGAAGCTTTTTACCATACACAATTTCTTATGGTGCATGCCCAGTAGAGGTATGCAATGTTATTATATGAAAATTGTAGTAAATGAATTTTCTCATCCCAATTACTTGGATTATCTAAAGAATAACAATATAATAAATCTAAAATAGTACTATTTGTAGCTTTACTTTGCCCATTACTTTCAAGATGAAATGTAGAGTTAAAGTCTATTTTGGAACCTAAATTTTGAAATAATGCAACCCGAAAGTGATTACAAAAATGAACATCTCGATATGAGAGAATAACTTTTGGAAAACCATGATGTGCAAAAAATAGATTTAATAAATAACTTAGCAGCTTGAGGTGTAGAGAGAGTCTTTTTACAACAAATGAAATACACTTTTTTAAGAAACCTATCAACAATTGTCCAAATCATGTCATTATGAGATGAAGTGGTAGGACAATGAGTAATAAAATCCATAAAAAATTGTTCACATGGTCCATTAGGTATGGGAAGTGGCATTAATAATCCAAATGGTTTACCATGATGTCGTTTCACATGTTGACACACAATGCAATGGGGCACATATTTTGCAATATCCATTTCCATATTTGGCCAAAAGAAAAATTCTTTACATATAGAAATAGTACTTTGTATGCCCCTATGACTGATATATGGTGGTTCATGCATCTCTTTCCTAAAAAATTCTTTAAAACCTTGTATGATGCATAACTTGTGTTGGAAATACAAGAATCCATTATGAAAAGTGTAGTGATCCTCACTAAATGTTGTAGAAATATTGAAAGCATTCCATGTTTGTAAAAATACAAATTAGATGCATAACTAGGAATCATGTCATGAAATGAATGAATATGAAGAACATAAATATTATTGATTGAAACAATATTTGTTTGTGGGGATGGGAAACAACTAAGGGCATCATCTACAACATCAGCTTTGCCAAGTTGATATTGAATCATATGCTGAAAATTTTGTATGAATGAGTTCCATTTAATGTGTATATCTGAATTCAATGGTTGATTTAATAAATACTTAATAGCCTATTGGTCTATTTTGATTAGAACTTCAGAACCCAGAAGTTAATGTTTCCAAATTTTTAAAGCATGCACAATAGCTAAAAGTTCCTTATCATATGTACTCTAATTCTTTTGAGAAGGTTTAAGTTCCCTACTTTCAAATGCAATGGGGTTATCATTTTGCATTAATACAACACCAATACCTAAACCACTAGCATCTGTAACTACATAGAAAGATTGTGCAAAACCTGGTAATTACAAAACAAGTGCATGAGAAAGTGCATGTTTGAGTTTTTCAAAAGCTTGTTGTTGGGCTAATTCCCAGGAAAATTTTAACTTTTTCCAATAATAGTGTGAGTGGAAGTGCTAAATAGGAAAATCCTTTGACTTTCTATAAAAATTGGCTAATCCTAGAAAAGAGCATGCATCATTCACAAATTGAGGTATAGAACATTCTTCAATTACTTTAATTTTGTTTGGATCTACATGAACACCTTGACTAGAAACAATATGTCCTAAACACTATGATTCTTTTTGGAGAAAATAACTTTTTTTAGGATTGTCATAAAGTTTTTTTTTGCATAACAAATTAAAGACAATTGCTAAATGATTTTCATGATCATTACCATTCTCACTATAGACAAGTATATCATCAAAGAAAACAGGAACAAAAGCTTGGTAATCAAGGAAAATTCTATTCATCATACAAACAAATGTAAGGTGCATTGGTGAGTCCAAAAGGCATTACCATGAATTCAAAAGGACCAGTTTGAGTTCTAAAGGTAGTCTTGTAAATGTCATTTTGTGTCATTTGTATCAGGTGATACCCAAATTTAAGATCAATTTTGCTAAAGACACGTGCTCCATGAAGTTTATTTAACAAGTCATCTATCCTAGGAATAGAGTATCTATTTTTAATTGTGATCTTATTGAGTGCTTTGTAGTCAATGCACATCCTATAAATCTTGTTCTTCTTCTCTACTAAAAGAACAGGTGCTCCAAAGGGAGAAGAACTAGGTCTTATAAGGCCTTTGTGGAGTAGATTCTTAACTTGATTGGATATTTCTTTTTTATGTAAAGGTCCATGCATATAAGGTGCTTTATGGGGAGGAGAACTACCAAGTTTTAAGTCTATACTATGGTCAAGAGATCCCCTTGAAGGTAGTAGTTTAGAAGGAAAATCAACCATAAAACAATCCTGATAGGAATCCATAAATGATCTATGTGCTTCAGGAAGTGTATGTGTGTAATCAACTATGTTATTGACAAAAATAATACATGATTTGTTGTCTTTCCTAATGCACGTTTGACTTGAGTATGATTAATTAATGGAAATGGTTGGAAGTGATACATTGAAGACAAAGAAATATTTTGATTGATTGTGAGGGTTGACTCACAGTGTGTTCTTCACTAAGGGAAGTGGAAACTCGGCCGTGATAGTAGTGGTGACAGTGGTAATAGGAGGTCAAGGGGGTGGAGTTGGAGGGGAGGGTGGTAGAGGTGGTGATGGGGGTGCAATTGAGGCGTGGGCTTCATCGGTGTGTTGAATGGAGTGTGCTGTGCCGGTGGTTGTGGAGGTGGTGCCATGTGGTTCTGATACCAGAATGTGTATCTGCTTCTCTGATCTTGGGGGCATCTCCCATGTCTGCGCTCAAATTTTCGTGAGTGCGCGAGGGCGGTGTGCACAATTTTTGGTACTCTAGTGCATCAACAATCATGTCGAGGGTAGCCCTGTATTGATCATCCACACCTTCTTCTTCAAGTATCTGGTTCATTAAGGCCTTTCCTATTGCCAAAGATAGTATGTGTTGTTCTTGAACTAGGTTTATAGTATCATACAGTCTTTTTAGTTGCTTTGTATAGGCCGGGGCCCCCACAAGTTCCGGTATAATGTGTTGCTCATATTCATGCTCCCCTTCGTCAGATGGTCCTTCCTATTCACCATCTTGTTCTTCTTCTGCAGTATCCTCTTCATCTTCATCTACTTCGACCACTACTAGTTGAGTTGGATGGTGCTGGTCTATGACAGTTTGTTGTCCACTTAATTGCTCTGTTTTGATTTCCAAGTTGGTAGCATTGATTATCCTTGCTACCTCTTCATCAATTAAATCCTCAAGCGTGAAGCCATGAGGAAACTCTAAGTCTGTGGGGATCGGTGGGAAGATCAAATTATGCCCTTCTGCACTGTGCATTGGTAATCTGATGGTAAAAGGTTTTTTTTTTTTTAATGTAAAGGAAGTTCGGCAATAGCCTACTCTCTCGGACTTGAATTAAATAAAGAAAAGTACAAGAGAAGGGGACTAGTGCCCATGGGACCCCCCAAATCCCACAAAGCAAGGGAAGCTATTACAAAGCTTAGATGGCATTACAAAGAAGGTTAATCACCCTCTCATCACCTTCATGTGGGGCCCACTTGGGTTTAAGCTTCTTATTGATCAAAAGGAGTACTTGATGATGCCTGAAGGGGTGGATTTCTTATAGTTAACAATCCTTTTACCAAGGTGGAACAGTGATTTCTCAATTGACCACTCTTTGGGGGAGTCACCGAAGTTGAAAGCACATCTTTCCCGCCAGATTTTCCATAGGACCTCCCCTCTGATGGCGCTCCAGAAAGTTGTGGAGCAGCCGATCGCTTCTCCCAGAAGGGCTTGCTTCCAACTGAGATGTTTCTGAAGTCTAATTTTCTTTCCAACCGTCTGCCAGAGTCTGTTGGAGTTGGGGCAGGTAAAGAAGATGTGTGAAACATCTTCGATGGACCGGTGGCAATGTTTGCACCAGGGAGGAATCCCACAAAATTTGCTAGCCTTAAGGTTGGTCCACATTCCATGATGAAGAATTTTCCATAAGAGGACAAACTTTTTGATTTCTATGAGGGGGTGCCAGATAGCCATGATCTTCATGTCCCACCGAAGCCGCGTCCATGATAGGCACCACTTCTTGTTGAGGTTAACCTGATAATCAATTGTTTCTTTGATGTTCGAGATTTTTAATAGCCTATTCCCATTGTGCGATTTGAGACCAAGCGAGCTCGATGTGTTGTGTCCCATGAGAAGACGAACTTTGTGTCGGTCCCAGGCGAGACATCTGCTTTGCAAAGTGTTCCATTCTTCGTATGAGATGTTGACGCAAGGGTCAATATCCTCGAAGTTGATCTAGCAGTTGGTGTCTTGTTTCTAGAGATCTTTCCATTTTTTGAAGCCTTTGTTCCATAACTTCTTGGCATTTTGAATGTTCCAAGATTCCACACTCCGGATGCCATGGATCGAAAACCAGATAGAGTTGTTTTGTTTGATACCGGCTGCCCACTTCTAGTCTTCACTTATTCTTATGTAGCTTTTGACTTTATTCCAACTCTTCCATAGGGAGCACACGAGATTTGAGCCTTTCGGGAAGACGGGGATCAGAGAAAACAACAAGGTCAAGATGTCAAGATTCTTCCAATTTGGGAAACCCATGAGAGCCAACTCATTCTTGTTTCTGAAGATCAACTTGGCCCACGAGGCCTACCCGTCGCACCAAGCCTTAATCATCCATTTGGCCACCAGTTTGTTAGCCATGCATCCAATGTCTAGGATACCAAGGCCCCCACTATCTCTATGGCTGGTGCAGATGGACCACTTGATTTTAGGCACCCCCCTCAAAGGAAGTTTCTACAAATACTATCCAGTTTGGACAGATCTTGCTCTTTCATTCTCCAACAAGAAAGGAAATAAATGGTAGATGATAAGAGGAACGTGTTGATAACCATAGCACGACCAGCAAGATTGATTTGCATACCTCTCCAATAGTTAAGCTTGTTTTCGAGTTTGTCCAGCACCCAGTTCCACCACTGTTCCATAGAGACGCCAAACCCCAAGGGAATCCCAAGAAGCCGAAAAATTTGGCCCTACGGAATGATTTGACAAGCATGATCAATGAGAAAGTCGGGCTATGACCTAACAATAGCTCTAAAGGCGATCTTAGAGTGGTTGATTGTGGATCTAGAGGCTTCACAAAAAGTAGCCAAACACCTCCAGAATGTCTCCAGGATGGTACTATCATTGTGAACAAACGCGTTCATATCATCAGCAAAAAGTCTCATGGTGATCTCACTATGGTCATGAGGCAAACGGAGGCCTTTGATGTTACCAGCTTCCACATGATGCTCCACCAACCTGCTAAGCCCTTCTGTGGCAATGGCAAAGAGAAGGGGAGCCAATGGGCACCCTTGTCTGATAGATCTTCTAAGTTTGATCACCTTCGAAAGTTTGCCATAAATGTTAATTTGGGTCGATGCGTTTCCGAGAAGGGTCGCGATCATCCTGGTGAATTTCTGACTACATCCAAGATCTTGGAGCGACTACAGAATATAGTCCCATTCCAGCATGTCGTAGGCTTTATCAAAGTCGATCTTGAGGAAGAACACGTCTTGTTTAGACTCATTTGCAAAGTCAAGACCTTCCCAGATATCTATAATGGTTTCCAAAATTGACCTGCCTTTGATGAAACCTTTTTGGTCCTCGCTTAACCACGCTCTCAAGTGGCAAGAGATTTTGTTGGCAATGACTTTGGCAATGATCTTGTATCATGTTTGGAACATCGTAATAGGATGCCAGTTCTCTATTCTGTTCTGTTCCCCTTTTTTGTGTATTAGCTTGATAATGCCATTGTTGAGACAAGATGGAAGCGCGCCAAACTTGAGCGCCTCTTGCTAAACGAGACGAAGAGGGGAGGCAACCACCAACTTGAAGGATTTAAAGAACTCATTAGTGAGCCCGTCGGGTCCCGGGCTTTTACCAGAAGGGAGGGCATCAATGACCTCAATGATTTCTGCTTCAGAGATAGGGGCATGGAGCAGGGAGCAAAGGTTGAGTGGTATCCTGTGGGGGGAAACCCTAGATATGGCTGCCATACAGTCCTTTCTATGGTGGGAGAGGGGGTTCGAGGTCCGTAGGAGTCTTGTGAAGTGCCCTTCAATGATCCCAAAATTATCTTCTTCTGTATTGCATATATTGCCATTTAAGTCTAGCAATAAGGGGATCGATTCTCTGTTATGTTTCCTTTTAAGGATACAACACATCTCTTTGGTGGGTTTGTCGGCTTTGCCAGCCCACCACTCCTTGAAGAAAATTTGCAAATTTTTCCTTTGTATTTCTTCCTCGTATCTCAGCAGTGCTTTGATTTTTTGAAGACCTTTCTGGGCTTGAGGTTTTCCTTTGTTCACTTCCTCCTCGAGCCTCTAGAGTCTATGATATAGAGCTTCTCTACGAGCCTGCTGCACAGTCTCGAGCATCTTCCTGGAACTAATCATGATTTTTCGTGACTTATCAACCACACTTCTCCAACACTTGGCTGGGGACAAGCCGGAGGTGAACACCTCCTTCCACACATCAGTGATTTCTTGATGGACAGAGGGGAGAGAGAAGGAGGGCGCACTGGCGTGGAACCGAGGAGCCTTACGGATCTTGGTGGAAGGTTGGAAAGTGATAACGATCGGGTAGTGATCAGAGATGGTGAGGTCGGTGCGTTGCAAGAGGGAAGGGTGGCCCCACTGATGAGTAAAACTCTGAGAAATGTAGCATCTATCAAGTCTAGCTTTCCTCAGGTCCTGTCCCGCTTGGAGATTTGACCAAGAAAAGCCATTCGAATCTTTGAATTCGACAAAATCCAAGTGTAGTTTGGTTTTGTCCCACGTTTCTTTCTCCTGACTATCGATGGCCCTGCCCTTGCCCATCCATCTATCCATAGGGTCCTCCGCCATGTTGAAGTCGCCACAAATAAGCACGTTGTTGGGGAGCGAGTCCAAGGAGGCCCAAGTGTTCAGTCTCTCTAACTCCCCATTAGGGGCATACAAAGAAACTAAAGTAAAACAAAAAGGAGCACCAAAAGAGACAGCAATCCATCGATGGCATTCATCTTCAATGGAGTTCTCAAGATTTTCAAACCCAAATTGATTAATACCGATTACCGTTCCACCGGACCCCCGTTGGTGCGTCGTTGAAATCCAAACATGGGTCGAGGAGACATGTCTAAGCCATTTCTGGAGGTCTTCTCCGGCAATTTTAATCTCTTGAATACATATAAATTCTGGGTTTAAGCTAATGTCGCGAAGCCATTGACCAATGATGGTCGCTCTTGAGGGGTCGGTTAGCTCTCTAGCATTTAACAAGATGATGATCATTGTCGTAGTGAGCCCTCTTTGTGGGAGGGATATTTGTCTTTTCTTTTCTTGGATTCATCTTTCTTTTTTGTTGGGATCAGATCCCGATTTAGCAATAGGTTCTTGTGGGGGCTTTTCTAGGGTAACTCCATAGGTTGTTTTCCTTTGCGGGATGCCTCCTGCTGGGAAGAACTGGGCACCATTTTTGACACCATTTCCGGAATAGTCGATCCGATGATGGAACTTTCACTATCCATGTTATCTTTGTTACTAGTAGTAAAGCCGTCTTCTTTGCTTGTAGTGTGTTGGAGTTAGATGTCTGCGGAAGCACGCGAACAACACAAGGAAGAAGAAGAAGCTTGGAGCTCAACACACAATACTGAATGTATTACTAGAGAATGTACAAAGATAAGTAGCCCATTAGGGCAATAGGCGTATATACAAGCCGGGGGAAAAAAACCTCCTAAAGAGGGAAAAAAGTGCCCCGGTGGTCCTAGTGTGTTCACACACATCACTACCTAAATATATCAACAAATCCCCCCTGGGAGTGATGCGGTGAACAAGGAGCTAGCACTCATGTATAAGGAAGTGCCAAGCTATGTGGAAAGCACTCCACAAAAGGAAGTAAGCCCAAAGCTTTGCGGAAAGCTTCAAACTTCTCCCTAGGCAAAGCCTTCGTGAAAAGGTCTGCAATGTTCTCCTGCGTGGGTACATATGCCAAGCTGATCTCCCCAGCAGAGAACCTCTCCCTGAGATAGTGATAATGCACCTCAATGTGCTTAGTGCGAGCATGGAACACAGGGTTCCTCGCAACTGCCAATGCGCTCTGACTGTCAGTGAAGATGGTGGTGGCAGAAGACTGGCCAACACCCAAATCAGCCATAAGGCGTCTGAGCCACACACACTCAACAGTCGCTGTGAAAGCTGCCCTATACTCGGCCTCACAACTGGAAGTGGCCACAGTAGGCTGCTTGTTGCTCAACCAAGATATACATGTGCTACCAAGCATGAAGCAAGAACCACTGGTGGACACATGAGTGTCATAGCAACCAACCCAATCTGAGTCAGAAAAAGCATGCAAATCTGGCGGTAGTGATCCCCCCTTGGGATAAAACAACCCAAGTAGCCGAGTACCACTCAAGTAGCGAAAGATGTGCTTAACCGCCTTACAATGCGTGACTCCTAGGCAATGCATAAGCCTGCTCATCTGTGAGACAACAAACTGAATATCTGGCCGAGTAATGCATAAGTAAATCAAGCATCCAACAGCCTGCTGATAGAGAACAACATCAAATGCATCTCCAACATCATGAAGACTCAATCGTAAACCTGTCTCCATAGGAGTGGCAATAGGCTTACAATCTTCAAGGCCAAAACGCTGCAATAATGTGTCAATATATTTCGTTTGACACAAAGCCATTCCACCATCAACTTGCATAAAATGAATGCCCAAATAGTGATGCAAATGCCCCAAATCAGACATCTCAAATGAGGCATGCAAATCAGCCTTGAAATCAGCAATATGCTTCTCAATAGGACCAGTGAGCAGCATGTCATCAACATAGACAACAATGATAGAAAGCACATCATTAGCACGCTTAACATATAAGGTGCTTTCAGTTGGACTGTTCACAAAACCATGTGCAACCAGATAGGCATGTATCTTCTCATACCAAGCACGTGGTGCTTGCTTTAAACCATATAATGCCTTCTTTAACCTGCACACCTGGTTTTCATGCCCGTTCTGCACAAAGCCACAAGGCTGAAAAACATACACTTCTTCGTGCAAGTCACCATTCAGAAATGCTGATTTAATGTCCAACTGATGTACATTCCAACCATGATGGGTTGCAAGTGCACAAATGCTCCGAACAGTAGTCATACGGCATGTAGGTGCAAAGGTCTCATCAAAATCAATGCCTCTTTCCTGCACATAATCCTTTGCAACAAGCCTAGCCTTATACCTCTCAATTGTACCATCAGGTTTACGCTTCAGCTTGTATACCCACTTAGTGCCAATGGCCTTCTTTCCAGGAGGCAAGTCACATAAAGACCATGTACCATTCTTCATTATAGCATCATATTCAGATTGCATGGCAGCCATCCAATTTTCTGAATTCTGTGCTTCATCAAAAGAAACAGGCTCATTCTCATCATAGAGACTAGACGCAACCATAGCATAGCAATCTGATGCAAAGGAGGCACTATGAGAGCCTGAACGAGTACGATATGACAAAGGTGCATCTAATTTGCTGTCACGCAAAGTCTGCACCAGCCATTTTGGCATAGTTTTTGCCTGCTCAATATCAGCTCTCTCATCAACAAGTGCATCATGTAAATCTGCATCAGAAATAGAATGATCTGCATCATCATATGAAACCTGCAAAGGCTGAGAAGTTGCCTCATTAGGACCAGCACTAGACTGTCCACCTGTAAAAAGAGGCATCAACGTATCATACATGTCTTTGGAGCTAACAGATGTCTCCTTAGTACATGAAAGCAATGGTTGAATAGCATCTTCCACAAAGACAACATCACGGCTAACCAGAATGCGTTTAGTCTGTGGATGATACAGACGATAGCCTTTACTTTCAGAATTGTACCCAAAAAAAATACATTTTACTGCCTTATCATCCAATTTTCTGCGATGTTGTTCAGGCACTAATACATATGCCAAACAACCAAAAATACGCAGATGAGCAACAGATGGCTTGCGGTCATGCCAAGCCTCATATGGAGTGATAGATTGTAGCGCTTTAGTGGGACACCTGTTAAGTACATATGCTGCACACATGACAGCCTCAAGCCAGAAACTATGTGGTAAAGCCTGACTCTTGACCATACACCTCGCCATCTCCATGAGTGACCTGTTCTTTCGTTCAACAACTCCATTTTGTTGAGGTGTATACGGCACTGTACACTGGTGTTTTATCCCACGTTCAGCCAAAAATGCATTAAAATCAGAAGACATATATCCCCCCACTCGATCAGAACGGAGGGTGCCCATTTTACATGCTGACAGATTTTCAGCCAAAACCAAAAACTGTTTGAAGCACATGAACACTTCGAACTTTGCCTTCAATGGATATACCCATGCATGCGTGAAAAAATCATCAATGAAAGTCACGAAGTAAAGGTAGTTTCCAAAAGAAGGTGTCTGCATAGGACCACAGACATCAATATGTACAAGCTGCAATTTTTGCATAGCCCAAACTGAACCATCTTTTGGAAAGGAGGAACGCTGCATTTTGCCCAAAATACAGCCTTCACATACATGTTTTCCAGGTACCTCAAGCTTGGGCAAAGAAGACACCATATCAGATCTCTGCAGGCATAGCAAACTAGCAAAATTCAGATGACCAAAGCGTGCATGCCAAAGCTTTGCATCTGACATAGCCTGAGAATCATGAACTGCACATGCCGAATCATTCACAGATCTTTCATAGTCTATGAGTTTATAGAGCCCACGACATAAAATGCCAGAAGCAATAATCACATCGCTGTTTGACAAATCATGAACTGTACACCTGTCATCAACAAATTTCACAACCAAGCCAATCTTGGCTAATGCAGAAACTGATAACAGATTCTTCTTGATCCCGCCACCAAAAATTGCGATGAACAGAAATGACATGGAATTTAGCCTAGACTGAAGCAAGTCAAACTATCTATCACGTCGGGAAATCCCATGTAACACGGTTTCCAAAACGTCTATCACATCCTTCCCCGACGGTCGTGGATACCCGGGTCTATGGTGGGCTTTTCGTGTGTCGTGCTTTTGATCTATTGTGATGGTCTATCGTGGTCTTTTCGTGTGTCGCGTTTTTGATCTATCGTGATGGTCTATCGCAACAACATCGGTGGTTAGTTAGGGAGTCTCTACAACATCCGTCGAGGTGGCCACAACACAGCTAGTGTCCGTCCAGCTGTGGTCGTCTCGACAGAACAATGCACTACCTCACGCTCTGTCTGTTGTCTACGCCACTCCACGCATAAATGAATCAGGAACACCTTGCTGTCGCCACTGATCGACTTCAAAACTGCAAAAGAATCATTTGAGTTGTCATCCATCGCTCTGCCACCGGTGACCTTCCTTTTTCCCTCCAACGACGCTATGGTTCCGTCGAAACGACACTTTGTCTGTCGTCTTGTTCATCCCGCTTCTTCTGGCATGCATCAAGTTGGGCTTCTTGGTTTCTGATGGTAAAAGGTTGCACTCGCCCGTGGGGTGGCGGAGTCATGTCCGGTGTCAGGGTAGCACCCCGAGCCTGTGCACATGGCATTTGAACTTCTCCCCTCATTTTCTTTGAAGGAGGCCCTACAACTGATATTCTCGCTGAAAATCTTGCACCCTAGTCCAGATGAGAGCTCTTTGAATTGGCACATCATATGCCAAGCACCGATATAAAATCCTGGTAAGTGCATAGCATCCATAGAGCACTGATTTCTGTTTCTTGTACCAACATTGGTGTGCAAGATGGATCTGGTCAATGATCCAATGTGGCATGTTAATGGTCAAATTCAAGGTGTTTGCTAAGTATAGACTAAACCAAATCTTCTTGGGTGGCATCGTGAATCTTTCTTGAGCAGGGAATGCGAAGTGCTGCGTGCACATTCAGAGGTGGATGGCAATAGTTGGTGTCATTGCCACCATATCCTCAGCTTAGTTAAGTTCCTGTTCTTCATGTTGTCTGGGATCATTGTCTCCTTCTCTATAGGGATGTGCATACCATGCATTTCTAGAGCTTCCCTTACCAAATTGTTGGTCAATTTGAAGCACTTCAGTTCATTTCCTCGTGTGAGAGAAGGTAGTACAAAGGTGCTCGTCCCCCTTTTATCTTTGCTAGGAGTGAGTGTGCTAATTAAGTATGAACACCTCAGGAAGTCTAGCTTTGGTAACTAAGCTTTGAAGTAATCATCCAATCCAGCCTTGTTCCATATTGGTTGAAATCCTTCACTGTTTTGAAGCCTTTCAAACTCTCGTGTAAAGAAATGATATCAGCCTCGCCGTTAAACTCTATCTCAACCTCCCATAAATAGGTGCCCTCCCCAAGGGTTCCTGCTACTTCACTGAACCAATGGGAGTTCTTGCTAACTGGCGATGTGTGCCCTTGGGGAGGATTTTGAATCAGTATGACATGTATCACTCTTAACGCCTGTGGCCATCCCTTCAACTCCTCCTAAATAGGGAGACTTTCAATGTCTACTATCTGAGGACTGTTGCCTGCCTGCGAGCTCGTTCCTACAGGCTCGGCCATGTTTGAGGGACTCGATCGTCAGTTTTGTGAGAATATACAAAGTGATCATGTGTCCCCGTTACAACATTAACACGATGAACTGTGATGTAGTTAGTTGATTAGTTAGTGCTTGCGTGCTTGTGAGTGTGAAGTGTGGTTAATAGATGCATAGTTCCTATGTGCTAATTGGGGTGGTGGGGTGCAGTGTGGATACAGTTAGTAAATGGAGGTGGCTTTACAATGGGGTCAGGTGGTTTATTACAAGATTTTGGCTGCCAAACACGGTGGATGGCTTTCTCTTTTGAATTTGTGGAGACTCTAAAGGGATTTATCAAAATGTCTACTTGGAAATGAGGCTTTTTAGGGACCCATTTACCAGTGACCCTGTGTATGCATGTGGATGGATATGTGGTTGTGCATGCCAAACAATTATGGATATCGACTGCTTGAGTGTGTGAATAATGATTTACCATATGTGGTTCCTGTATGGCTATTTGAGCTTGAAAACAAGTTTTAGGCACCCAAATTTGTCTTGATTGTGGGTCGCTCTTCATTGACTTCTTGGGTACCCAAATAGACCTTACTTTGGTGGATAAATCATTGAGAGACTTCTTATTAATATCTTATCATCGATCATGATCATAACATTTAGTCAGTGGTTGTAACTTGGCCACAATAGGATGCTCGCCTTTGCGTACCCATACTTGTTTCTGTGGCTGAGACACGTTGCTTCTTTGGCTTTGAGCATAGATAGTTTGCTTGTGCTACCTTCGACACTCCTTTGGTTGCTATGTTTCTATCACTTTTGGAAAAGAAGGGAGCTCCATCATTTCCTTGGCTTCTTTTGTTGAGAACACCATCCCTCTGCATCACATAGTGTTGGACAAGAACCAGGAGTTGGTGCCTTTTCTAGTTCCTTGAGTGCTTCATTTTCTAACTCAATCGTAATGTGGTTCTGATTTACCCAGACCTGAAGAAGTCCAATTCTTAGGTTTAGGTTGACTGCATGGTCATAGATCCAGTCTTGACCCAAGACAAGAGGCTCAATGAGGTCCTCGTCTTGACACACTAGCACCTTACCTTTCATAAGAACATCTTGGATGTAGAGGGGAAGTTCCACCTTGCCCATGCAAAGGGTTTCCACGCCTCCCAATCCTATGAGATATGCTTCTATAGAATTGACACTTAAGTTCAATTCTTGACAGTTAGAAAGTTTAACATCACTAGTAGCTACACCTGAGTCAATCAAAGCCCGCACAGTCCTTGCACTATTTCCTCGTCCTATCTCTAAGGTTACAAAAGGATGTCGGTCAATTATTCTAGTGGAACTTACACCTGAGACTTCACACATAGCCATATGATATCCTGGGTCTGCATAGTCATCTGTCCTAGGCTCATCTCTACCCTGTCTTCTCAATTTCATTCTTTGGATGCATTCCAATGCTTCTACCTATGTTTCTCCTTGGATTCGTTTTTCTTCTTCCTTACGTTTCTTGGGAGTGTTGAGTCGATTCAGGATTTCCTCAGTGAGGGGTCTTGACTCTACACCCACCAATGTAACTAGGGAGAACATCACCTTCTAGTGTAGCTAATTGGACTGCTCCACTAGTTGAGATCCTACTTATGATCATAGGTCCATGGCCACGCTTCTCTAGCTTTCTTGCATGTTGTTTCAGGGTATACACCAAAACTAAGTCTCCGGCCTTCAAGCCTTTAAACTTAACGTGGGCATCGAAGTATGCCTTCTCTCTTTTCTTAGCTGCATATATCTCAACAGCAACTCTCAGTCTTGTTTCACCTAGCTGTTCAAGATCAAAGATCCTCAAAGAGAGTTCATGACCTGCCCACTCATGCTCCTATGCTACTTTCAGTGTAGGTATCAAGAAGTCCAATGGTAGCACTGCATCTTGACCAAATACCATATGAAAGGGTGTGGCTTGGAGTACCATTTTATAGGCAACTCGGTATGCCCAAATAGCATGGTTTAGCTATTTGTCCCAATCAAAGTGCTTATTATTTTCACTAGTTTGGTCAGCACATTGCATAAAATCATATTTGTGCTTTTAGCTTACCCATTAGCTTGTGGATGATAGGGGGCAGACTTCTTGTGTATCACCAAGAACTCTTGAAGAAGATTTTCAATGACTTCATTCAAGAAGTGAGTGCCTCTATCACTTACTAGCTCTGTAGGTAGTCCGTATCTCGTGAACACCTTCTTAAATAAGAACTTAGCTTTTTTTTTTAGCATCGTTTTCCATCGTGGCTTTTACCTCTACCCATTTAGTCAGATAATCAATGGCCACGATGATGTACTCCGCATGGAAACTCTTAGCTGGGGGATTAATATGACCTACAAAGTCTATTCCCCACTTAGAGAATGCACGTCCACCCATCATAGGTCTCAATGGCATCTCATCTTTGTGTATAGGATACTGAGCTCATTGACAAACATCACACTGCTTCACGTAGGTATGTGCATCCATGTGAAGGGTTGGCCACCAAAGACCTACAAATAGTATTGCCCTGATCACCCGATCTGATCCAAAATGTCCTCTTGCTACACCCTGATGAGCAGTTTCCAAGATCCTAAGGTATTCACTCTCATGGACACATAGTCTCAGATATCTGTCTTTTCCACGCTTGTATAGATTATCACCAATGAGTGCGTAATCTAGGGCTTCTTGTTGTAAACTTCTTTGCCTAGCCAGGGTCATATCTTGAGGGAATGTTTTCATCGTCAAAAAGGCTACTAATGGTTCACTCCAATCTGGTATTAGAGACACTTGGTATAGTGTAGCATGCTCCACAGGTGGCCTAATACGACAGACTGGGCATTCTTTACACAACTTATGGACATCTGCTTCCATGGTCGGCCAGTGGACTCTGAGTCTTCTTAGTGTCTGTAGGGTTCTTTGCCTTGAGCAGTGTTGCTCTAATGCACCTACATGTGCTAATTACAACCATTTAGCATACTCATCCTCTTCCACACAACAAGCTAATATCCCTTGATCTGTATGCTTGTACATACTTCCTGCCATGATATGGTACTTTTGGTCTTGTACTACCTTCCTATCTTGAGTGTTTATTATTGGGTGGTTAGGCCCGTATGTCAATACTGGCACAAATGTCTTGGCCTACTGAGGTACAACTTCCAAATTAAACAGGTAAGCATCAGGAAGGTCATCTGATACTCCTTGTGGGGCCTCTCTAGATGTGAGCCTAGAGAGATGGTCTGCTCTCAAATGAGTCTTGTCTTTCCTCACCACAACCTCAAAGTCATATTCCATTAGTAAGAGAAACCATCTTACTAATCTACATGTATTACATGGCTTGTTTACCAAGTACAACAGTGCTTGATGATCAGTAAAAAATTTAAACTTACTTGCAAGCAAATAGTGTCTAAACTTTTTAACCGCATATACCATGCCTAATCCTTCTCCTTCAGTGGTCGTATAATTTTGTTCAATTGCATTCAACTGTCTACTAGCATAGGCAATTGGAAGATCCATATTACCTTCACCAGTAGCTTGTGCAAGCACACATCCAATAGCATAGTTGGATGCATCCACGTGAATGTGGAAGGGTTTGTTCCAATCTGGTGTGGTCAAGATTGTTGCTGAACACAATCGCCGTTTAAGCTCATTAAAAGATTCCTCACATTCATCGGTCCACTCAAAATTGGTCAAAAGTCCGTATCGAGGCTTTGCTATGATGGCATACATGTGTATAAAACGTCCATAATAACCACAATGCCCCATGAAAGCTTGCACTTCCTTGACATTCTTTGGCCTATTTAGTTCTGCGATAGCTCTCACTTTCTCTTCGTCAGTGGATATGCCATTCTTTGACACCATGTCCTAGAATCTTGCCTTGCCTGACCATGAAAATGTTGGAGTTAGACGTCTGCGGAAGCACGCGAACAACACAAGGAAGAAGAAGAAGCTTGGAGCACAACACACAAGACTGAATGTATTACTAGAGAATGTACAAAGATTAGTAGCCCATTAGGGCAATAGGCGTATATACAAGCCGGGGGAAAAAAACCTCCTAAAGAGGGAAAAAAGTGCCCCGGCGGTCCTAGAGTGTTCACACACATCACTACCTAAATATATCAACAAATCCCCCTTGGGAGTGATGCGGTGAACAAGGAGCTGGCACTCATGTATAAGGAAGTGCCAAGCTATGTGGAAATCACTCCACAAAAGTAAGTAAGCCCAAAGCTTTGCGGAAAGCTTCAAACTTCTCCCTAGGCAGAGCCTTCGTGAAAAGGTCTGCAATGTTCTCTTGCGTGGGCACATATGCCAAGCTGATCTCCCCACCAGAGAACCTCTCCCTGACATAGTGATAATGCACCTCAATGTGCTTAGTGCGAGCATGGAACACAGGGTTCCTCGCAACTGCCAATGCGCTCTGACTGTCAATGAAGATGGTGGTGGCAGAAGACTGGCCAACACCCAAATCAGCCATAAGGCATCTGAGCCACACACACTCAAGAGTCGCTGTGAAAGCTGCCGTATACTCAGCCTCACAACTGGAAGTGGCCACAGTAGGCTCCTTGTTGCTCAACCAAGATATACATGAGCTACCAAGCATGAAGCAAAAACCACTGGTGGACACACGAGTGTCATAGCAACCAGCCCAATCTGAGTCAGAAAAAGCATGCAAATCTGGCGGTAGTGATCCCCCCTTGGGATAAAACAACCCAAGTAGCCGAGTACCACTCAAGTAGCGAAAGATGCGCTTAACCACTTTCCAATGCGTGACTCCTGGGCAATGCATAAACCTGCTCATCTGTGAGACAACAAACTGAATATCTGGCCGAGTAATGCATAAGTAAATCAAGCATCCAACAGCCTGCTGATAGAGAACAACATCAAATGCATCTCCAGCATCATGAAGACTCAATCGTAAACCTGTCTCCATAGGAGTGGCAATAGGCTTACAGTCTTCAAGGCCAAAACGCTGCAATAATGTGTCAATATATTTCGTTTGACACAAAGCCATTCCACCATCAACCTGCATAAACTGAATGCCCAAATAGTGATGCAAATGCCCCAAATCAGACATCTCAAATGAGGCATGCAAATCAGCCTTAAAATCAGCAATATGTGTCTCAATAGGACCAGTGAGCAGCATGTCATCAACATAGACAACAATGATCAGAAGCACATCATTAGCACGTTTAACATATAAGGTGCTTTCAATGGGACTGTTCTTAAAACCATGTGCAATTAGATAGGCATGTATCTTCTCATACCAAGCACGTGGTGCTTGCTTTAAACCATATAATGCCTTCTTTAACCTGCACACCTGGTTTTCATGCCCTTTCTGCACAAAGCCACGGGGCTGAAAAACATACACTTCTTCATGCAAGTCACCATTCAGAAATGCTGTTTTAATGTCCAACTGATGTACATTCCAACCATGATGGGCTGCAAGTGCACAAATGCTCTGAACAGTAGTCATACGGCATGTAGGTGCAAAGGTCTCATCAAAATCAATGCCTCTTTCCTGTGCATAACCCTTTGCAACAAGCCTAGCCTTATACCTGTCAACTGTACCATCAGGTTTACGCTTCAGCTTGTATAGCCACTTAGTGCCAATGGCCTTCTTGCCAGGAGGCAAGTCACATAAAGACCATGTACCATTCTTCATTATAGCATCATATTCAGATTGCATAGCAGCCATCCAATTTTCTAAATTTTGTGCTTCATCAAAAGAAACAGGCTCATTCTCATCACAGAGACTAGATGCAGCCATAGCATAGCAATCTGATGCAAAGGAGGTACTATGAGAGCCTGAATGAGTACGATATGACAAAGGTGCATCTAATTTGCTGTCACGCAAACTCTGCACCAACCATTTTGGCATAGTTTTTGCCTGCTCAATATCAGCTCTCTCATCAACAAGTGCATCATGTAAATCTGCATCAGAAATGGAATGATCTGCATCATCATATGAAACCTGCAAAGGCTGAGAAGTTGCCTCATTAGGACCAGCACTAGCCTGTCCACCTGTAAAAAGAGGCATCAAAGTATCATACATGTCTTTGGAGCTAACATATGTCTCCTTAGTACATGAAAGCAATGGCTGAATAGCATCTTCCACAAAGACAACATCACGGCTAACCAGAATGCGTTTAGTCTGTGGATGATACAGACGATAGCCTTTACTTTCAGAACTGTACCCAACAAAAATACATTTTACTGCCTTATCATCCAATTTTCTGCAATGTTGTTCAGGCACTAATGCATATGCCAAACAACCAAAAACACGCAGATGAGCAACAGATGGCTTGCGGTCATGCCAAGCCTCATATGGAGTGATAGACTGCAACGCTTTAGTGGGACACCTGTTCAGTACATATGCTACACACATGACAGCCTCAAGCCAGAAACTATGTGGTAAAGCCTGACTTTTGACCATGCACCTCGCCATCTCCATGAGTGACCTGTTCTTTCGTTCAACAACTCCATTCTGTTGAGGTGTATACGGCACTGTACACTGGTGTTTTATCCCACGTTCAGCCAGAAATGCATTAAAATCTGAAGACATATATTCCCCCCCTCGATCAGAACGGAGGGTGCCCATTTTACATGCTGATAGATTTTCAGCCAAAACCAAAAACTGTTTGAAGCACATGAACACTTCGGACTTTGCTTTGAGTGGATATACCCATGCATGCCTGGAAAAATCATCAATGAAAGTCACAAAGTAAAGGTAATTTCCAAAAGAGGGTGTCTGCATAGGACCACAGACATCACTATGTACAAGCTGCGATTTCTGCGTAGCCCGAACTGAACCATCTTTTGGAAAGGAAGAATGCTGCATTTTGCCCAAAATACAGCCTTCACAAACATGTTTTCCTGGTGCCTCAAGTTTGGGCAAAGAGGACACCATTTCAGATTTCTACAGGCGTAACAAACTAGCAAAATTCAGATGACCAAAGCGTGCATGCCAAAGCTTTGCACCTGACATAGCCTGAGAATCATGAACTGCACATGCCGAATCATTCACAGATCTTTCATAGCCTATGAGCTTATACAGCCCACGACATAAAATGCCAGAAGCAATAATCACATCGCCATTTGAGAGATCATGGACTGTACACCTGTCATCAACTAATTTCACAACCAAGCCAATCTTGGCTAATGCAGAAACTGATAACAGGTTCTTTTTGATCCCTCGCACAAATAAAGCATATGACAGAGTGAAAGAACTACCATCAACAGTAGTCAGAATGATCTTACCAACTCCCATAACAGGATAAGAGGAGTTATTGGCGCATGTGACAGTATTCCCTGTAGGGGCAGGCTCGAGTGAAGAGAAGAAACTGTGCTGTGAGGTAATATATTTGGTCGCCCCACTATCAAAGTACCAAACATCTGAGTCTACTGCAGACATGCACTGATCATGAGAAGATGGGTCAAAACTGCAGACAGTAGTAAACACCCATTCTTCTTCCTGCACAAGATTTGCAGACTCTGTTTTTGGTGTAGAGGCCTCTGCAACAACCATTCTAGCCTCTTTCTTCTTTGCCTCTTTAGCAGCCAGTTTTGGATAGTTCTTTATAATATGAGCATTTCCTTTACAGTACTTGCAGAACAATTTCTGCTTTTCTGATTTCTTCTCATCTTTATCCTGGTTCTTTGATTGTGCAGCATTTGCAGATTTCTGCTTACTAGTAGAAGAGCTCCATTTTCCTTTGCCCTTTTGACTAGCCAAGAAAGCTTGATCTGCAACGCGCATAATGGACCTGTTCTGCCTGGACTGATCTTCCTGCAACAGAACAGAGACTAATTCCTCAAATGACAAGGCATTCGGATTGCCTTTCATCATCAACCGAAGAGTAGAGGCAAAACTCTGATATGAATCAGGAAGACCATTCAGAACGGTCTGCACAAGTGAGCTATCTGGTATAACCTCATCAACAGAAATCAATTGTTCCTTCAGGTCTTTGATCTTTGTAAGAAAACTGTCCATAGAATCACCTTCATTCATGTGCTCACTCTCCAACTATTTTCGGAGGTAAGCAACACGAGCCTCATTCCTACCCTGGTACAAAGTGGTAAGTGTATCCCAAGCATCCTTTGCTGTTCTGCAAGAGCGAATGTGAGGAATAATGGCACGTTTGACAGACAAAGCTATCAATGCATGTGCTTGGGCATCTCTGCCATCCCAACAAATCTGCTTTGCAGTAGGTGCAACAGAAACAGTAGCACGAACAGGAATCTGCGGAATATCATCTTCGACACCATCTTCATCAGCTCCAACACCTGTATTTGCAGTACCTGTCGTTATAGGTGTAACAGGACGTCTTTCAACACCCTGCACAATGTTCCACAATCCTTTTGCAACCAGTACATGTCGCATCATATAAGCCCATAATGGGTAGTTGGTACCATCCAACTTATCCTCAACAACCAACATACGGAATACATCACTGCTTTCAGCCATGGCCGGTGACTAAAATACCTTGATGCAGAAAATTGACTGTATCTCAAAAAGTTGAACGGAACTGCCTAGACGAGATCTGCTAGACCTGTAGCAGACTTCGAGACGCTTAAACTGGCGAACAAAAACTGGTATATACCTTTGGCACAAAAGGACAAAATAGCCTGCACAAGCACTGCGATAGTGCGTTCGGAGGTCGAAAACACCCTGAGTATGCTCACCAAATTTTGTGCGAATCTGAGACTGCAAACGGAGGAGTGTCGACGGCGCCCTAGAAGAAGCAACGACCTGCTCTGATACCAATTGTTGGAGTTAGACGTCTGCAGAAGCAGGCGAACAACACAAGGAAGAAGAAGAAGCTTGGAGCACAACACACAAGACTGAATGTATTACTAGAGAATGTACAAAGATTAGTAGCCCATTAGGGCAATAGGCGTATATACAAGCCGGGGGAAAAAAACCTCCTAAAGAGGGAAAAAAGTGCCCCGGCGGTCCTAGAGTGTTCACACACATCACTACCTAAATATATCAATAGAAAACACACTTTTTTGGGTTTAGGCAGACTTGATAATTCTCTACATTTGTCAAAGATTTGCCTGAGTTCAAGTATATGTGTCTGTCTAATGTTGGAATGAGCATAGATATCATCAACATAGACTTCCAAATTATTCCTTAGGAACTCTTTAAACACATGGCACATCAGTCTCTGGAAGGTTGTAGGGCATTGGTGAGACCAAATGGCATTACCCAAAAGGCAAATATGTCCCACTCTGTGGCAAGAGCTGTCTTATGCTGATCTTCTGGAGCTATGGCCAGTTGATTGTAGCCAGAAAATCCATCAAGGAAGTTGTACACTTCCTTGCCTGCTACTCTTTCTAATAGATGCTCAGTGATAGGAAGCGGATAGTTATCTCGAATAGTGGCTGCGTTAACTTTCTTCAAGTTAATACATACACGTAACTTATCATTCTTCTTGGGCACCACGACAATGGGGGATACCCACTCAGTGTGCTCAATTTCATAGATGAATCCAACTTCAACCAATCTATCTATCTCTTCCTTTATCTTAGCAGCATAGTTATCGTTATATGTGTATGGCTTTTGCTTAGAGGGTTTGGCATCTGAGGTCATGGGAATCGTGTGTGAGCATATGTTAGGATCTACACCTTTCAAGTCCTTGTAGCTCCAAGCGAATACATCTCTGTATTCTCTTAGCAAAGCTACCAACTCTTGCTCTTATTCCTCCGTCAGGTCATGTTCCATGTAAGTGCATCTTTCTTCTCCTTCTTCTATGGCTAAATCTATTTTCTTGGTGGTTTCTTTGTTATCATAAGCCTCTCTTGATTGCGCCTCTCATTTAGGCATTCTTAACATGAATCTCCTATCTTCTTTCTCATACTTTTTAAAGTTTTCAGGGACCTCAAACAAAGATTCTTCCTCTTTTGACATGGTCTCTTTCTTCTTTCTTTTCTTGCCTTCATTTTTGGCGATCACTTGTGTGGTTAACTTCACATCATTAGTAAGCTCTTCGTGTCTCTAAGGATGAGCTTCTACTTCGTAGAAGTATTCTTCATCTGATGCAAATGGTGGGTCCATAAAAATTGACTCTAGATCAGAGTCACTAGCATCCTCCAATGCATCAGTGCTAGGTTCACATTCTTCAATAACCGAATCACCCATGATTGGCTCTATTGTGAAGACTGAAATGTCATAGACATCCTCGTCACAGTGGGGTGTCCATTGTTCTTCATTGATGGCTACATCCATTGTTGCTAAAATTTCTGCCCAGCCATGAGGCTCAAATTCTTCATTAGGAAATCCTATAGGTGCATAGGTTGGGTCTTGAACTGATCTATGGATTTCATTCGCACCTACCTCTCTGGCTTTTTCTCTCTTCTCTTCTTCTACTCCTACTTTACACATCCATAAGTGGGTGTCTTCATGCATCCATGAGGATCCTGATCCTATGGAATGCACTGACTCCATGTCATCGTTAGCTCTATGGATGGGATTCCATTGGATGGGGGTACATCTCTATGAGAGTAATCCTTGAGATTAATTTTGGTCGTAACACCTAAGTGTTGCAAATACAAGGAATTGGTTCCCCAATCCTGTACCACTTGCAACTGCTGCATAAATGGTCTTCCCAAAATCATCTCGTAGGCCTGATTCTTGCTAAAGTCACATATAGCACAAGTATGCTCAAACTCAACACCACATGTAGTGAGAGTTATTCCTTCTAGCAATCCTAAGGGTCTCTCAATGTGACCATCGGCCATCTGTAGTTTCATTCTTGTTGACCTGAGTGATAGCTTGCCCCAACGCTTCCATAGGGAAGTGGTAGCAATTGCAACTCCTACACCTGAGTCCAAAATTGCCTTGATCATGTACCCTTGATGGGTAATGGGAAGATAGGTGTTTCCTTCCTCTCCTTCACTCATGTCTCCTATCTTGTCCAAGGGTATTTTTGGCATTATTCTATGAGATCCTACCTGAGGACGAGGTTTTGCTACTTTTGGCACTTGATTGGCTACATGTTTCCATAGTTCTGGCCTAACCTTGCGTAGCTCTTCTAAAGTGAGGTTGCACTGCACTTTAGTGTTTTTCACTACCTCTGTGTTCCTAGGGATGAGGGAGTCTTCGTCTCTTACCATGATCGTGGGTGCCCTCATACAAGTAGACTTAGCTTCCCAAGGTCCTGTGAAATGGGGTAGTTCATGTAAGGAATTAGACTCAAAGTCTAATATCTCATGAGATTGGGTGCTCTCTTGCTCTCCATAAATGGAAGGGATGTCTTGTGGGAATTGATCATGCAAGTCATCCACAAGGTCAATGGGAGGAGGAACTTCACTTTCTTTAGCCCATTTCTCTTCCTGAATCTCTCGCAGGAATTCTGGTGAGTACCGATTCATAGAAGAAGATGTGTCTGGTTCTGTGGAGTTAGGCACATAAGCTTCCTGACCAGGAACGCTTATCCTTTCACTTGCTTTGTCCTTGTTTTGAGAGGCGGGGTCCTTTTTTGACTGTGCAATTAGCCTCTCCAATCTCTCTAGCAATCCATCAAAGTGCAACTACGTCTTAGCTTAACTAGAGAAGTTAAAGAGGCGATTGGCTTCAAACATGGTTTGAGCCAATTCCACCATCTTGGCACAAATTTTAGTTTGTTCAAGCTCTAGTTTGGCTCTAGGGTAACACTTTTCATGATCTGTTATGTTTGGCCCTTCTTGGATTCTGGCCTGATATGCTTTAAGCATCATGTCTAGGTCCTCGAGAGTGGGATCGACTAAGACTGATCCTACTCTAGGGGGTGGTGGGATTGAGTGAGGTGGGTTGAAAGGTGGTGGATTGGAGGGAGGTGGAATAGCATGAGAGTGAGTTTGAGATGTGGGTTCAATTATCCTGGCTTTTGTTTCTCTTAGACTTTCCTCGAGTTCACTCGTCTTCTTTGCCCATTGCTTTTTCATTCTCTCACGACTATCCTTCCAAGCTCTGTTCCTCTTCTTAGTTATACTCTCAGCTTCACTAACCTCAGAACTCTTTTCCTAGCCTAAACCTTGGTTTTGCTGCAAAGCTTGAGCTGTAGTGACCACTTGCACCAGTGCAGTGGAAGTTACACTTCTTGTAGAGTCTACTACCAACCCAATAACGTTGATAGGAGTGATTTTTGGCATGTTATTGGGGTTCTTAGGACAATGTTGCAAGAGATGCTCTTTCCCACAATCGGGACAAAAACCCTGAATTGTTACTGACTGGGGTTGTGTAGATGCAAGCATAGGGCAATCACGAATGAGCTGATCTCCCTAACATCGATAGCACAATCCTCTAGGAAATGGGGGTCTTACTTGCCTAAGCTGAGGTCTAGGGTTGGTCTTTGCATACATGACATTCGCATACTCTAGCTCCCAATTAGGTTCACTCGGATCTTCATAGTAATATGACTCATTATGCTCAGGTGACTGCATGTGGTAAGCCTGTGGACTATCAATGTGAGTAGAGTCAAAACTATGATCACTAGGGTCACTTTCTAAAAGCAATGGTGTTACTGGCGCTATGGATCTATTCAGATTCTCTTCTGTAGCCGTGTACTTCACTGGAATCACATTGGACAGGGTTGGGGGCTGCGGTGCTAGAATTGGTTGAGGTCTTTGCTGGCCTTGATAAGGTGGTTGGTAGGGTTGCTGAGGCCTGACATACTGTTGTGATGGGTACTGTTTCTGGCATCTTCCTTGTTGAGGGTATATTGGTGGATAAGTTCGCTACCTGTTTGCTTATTGTATGGGAAATCTTGTGCAGTGTGCTTAGTGTATCTCCGTTCTATGGTGCAGTATTGACTACTAGGATTCACTTGGGGTTGAGCCATAATGGGAAATACATTCGCCATATGGTCACCTCCACAAGTATAACATCTTTTCGCTAGGTCAAACCTTGGTATTTGTTTACTTGAGACTCCTAACTCCTGAGCTACCTTCTCTGCAAGCTCCTCAATAAATGTGGATGGATTTGAATTAAGGTTAGTAGAGCTATCTGAATCTCTTAGATTTTTGAAAGTTCTAATTCCTCCCCTAGGTTATCGTCGATGTCGATGCACATGCGTACACACTCTTCTATGGTTCTAGGGTCCTTCAAATACACATATGATCTCAATTTGGTACTTAGCAATCCATCTAAGAATAAAGCCACTTGTTTGGCTGGAGTGGGTAACTCTAGAACCGGACATCTCTCTAGGTATTTGTTTTTTTGAGACTCTTAACTTTTGAGCTACCTTCTCTACAAGCTTCTAACTTCTGAGAATCCTCCACAAGTATAACATCTTTTCACTGGGGCAAACCTTGGTATTTGTTTTCTTGAGACTCCTAACTTCTGAGCTACCTTCTCTGCAAGCTCCTCAATAGATGTGGATGGATTTGAATTAAGGATAGTGGAGCTATCTGAATCTCTATAGATTTTTGAAAGCTCTAATTCCTCTTGATGTCGATGCACATGTGTACACACTCCTCTATGGTTCTAGGGTCCTTCAAGTACACATATGATCTCAATTTGGTACTTGGCAATCCATCTAAGAATAAAGCCACTTGTTTGGCTAGAGTGGGTAACTCTGGAACCGGACATCTCTCTAGGTATTGCCTAAATCTTCTTCCTGCAAGTCTAACGGTCTTTTGAGGTGTCTGCTTGAAGCTGTGGATTAGTGAGGAAGTATTATGCTGTATACCACTCTTAGAGAATTCGTTAATGAATGCCTCTAGAAGTTGGTCTATATTCCTGAATTGTCTCTCATGTAGTGGTTGAAACCATGTAAGGGTTGTGTTCCTAAGGGTTAGACCAAAAGCATTGTATTGTGTGAATAGGTCCTCCACTTGTTCAACTCTCAGCACTTGCCTAAACTCAGCCACATGATCGTATGGGTCTCTAGTGCCATCAAAGTAATTTTTCATGGACTTAACGAGCTGGGTTGGCCTCAAGGTCCTAGTGTGTTCTCTAGGCCTTGGTAGAGGGAATTCATCTATATTCCTTTGATTCCTTGGGTCTCTAGGTCTCTCGGTTTCCATTCTATCTGTCTTTGTTCTGGTTCGTTCTCTTCCTATTGGGTTATCAAAGCTTACCTCAGGTCTATCTCTACTCCTGTCCCTTTGAGCTCCATGAGCTTGGGATGTTCTAGCTCCTTGGTGGCCATAAGAGACATTAGATCTTAGTTGGGGAAAAATAAATTCACCCTTCCAAGTGTAGGCATGCCTACCATGCTCTGTGACCACAAAGATCCTTTCTGAAGTATTGTCTAAATAGGTCACTTTGCCAGGGCTATTGGGATCTTTAAGCTCATAGATCATGAGCATTCCTGCCTCGTTAGACTTGTCAATTTTATACCTCCAAAAGGCTTCATAGGTCTCTTGGTTCAAGAGCAGATCTATGCTCTTATTGTCCTGGGGAACCCACTCTGGCGTGATGATTCTAGTGAGGATTGATTTGCCTCGAGGATTTCTGGGCTCTCTTGCTAAGTTCCCTTGCCCTATGTCACCTAAGTCTATCTCTGGAATGACATTACCAAATTCTTCCGTTCGATCCGGTTGGTTGGTGACTATGTACATAGTTCCTTCCTTATCTAGGTATGCACCATTTTCAAACTTGACCACTATATGTTCTAATCCAAGGGGTTGATCAGAGTTTTTAATCTGCACAACAGATCTTCTTAGGCCGTCCTCATAGATGCAAGCACCTAATCGGTTGGTCTTGATGTATTCAAGTTGCGTTTTGTATGGGCCTTCATGTTTCTCTAAGTACACCACTCTTGAACTTCCTGTAGGTCTCTCCATACCATAAGACATCTCTGATTCACTAGTTTCAGAGCTAGTTTAGTGGGGATAATTACTCAACTGTTGGGCCCAAGACCTAGCAATGTGATTGACACTAGCCTCTGAAGACCTAAGGCTTTGTATATCTCTCCATAGGTGTCATCCTGATCTAAGGTTCATATGCCTGATTGAAAAACCCCAATTTTCCCAAGTACAACCTCCTTGCAGATCAATTTGTATCAATCACTTGGCTCTTTTTTAGTTTGTTATTGTGTTTATGCTCTTGTCTGATATCACATCGTCATGAATATTTGAGTGATTTTTTGCACTTTAAGTTGATCGTTCCATGTTAAGTTCTTTTCTCTTTTAAGTTATTGATCACAAAGAGATTATATTTCTGCTTGAACTTGAGTATTTAAGAGTCTTCAACTTGACAGATGCCTATCATCACCCTATCTTTCTTATAGCCCAACTCGCACTTAGCCTAAGATAGGAATTGATAGAGGGAGTTGAGAATAATCCAACCTCAAGTTGCTTATCCCTAACCCTTGTAAGCCCAGGAAGTGTGTTCCCAAGACTGCACTCACTCTTGCCTTGAATGCCTTTCGATGCTCTTGGTGGACCTGTAAAAGTTCCAAAGTTAGCTCAAGGGCTAAATTCAATTGACACAACATACCATTTTCATTCATGTAATTCATAGACCAAATTTCCTTTTGCCTTTATGGAGAAAAATCCTAGAGATCCTTCAGTTTTCTTACCCCGTGGTATGGTCAACTTTAAAATGAGCTTTCAATGAGCCTAATATCACTCCGAATAGATTTCGTATGAGGAAGTTATGACAGTTCAGGGTCCTACGATAGAAACAGGATCGAAATAGGCTAACAGGCAAACATGGTTTTTCTCTAGTTACTAGTGGAGGGACCTCACAAAGTGCTAATTACTTGATAAGTAAGTCCACAATTACCCCAAAATTTGGAAAAAAAAATCCTAAGAAATTTACCGAATATGGCTGTCAATCTCGATCAACAGGGCTGTCAATCACGATTGACAGAGGTGTCCATCGGGCCTGTCAGTCACGATCGACACGTCAGTCACAATTGATGGTATCACTCGCGATCAACAGAGTCGGTCATGGGGTCTGTCAGTCATGATTGATGGTGTCAATCGTGATCGACACTTTTTCTACAAATTTTAGCATAATTTCAGTCAATCGGGGCCTTGCAGCCCCCGTTCTCTGTCTTTACACGTGTCCATTGTGATGGACACATGGACACGCGTATATTGGTGTCAATCATTAAATTTCAGTCGATCGCGATCGACGGGGTCAATCACGATTGACTGAGTCCTACATGGTAGTCCCTCGACGTTTGTCAATCGCGATTGATAGAGTTTAACGGTCGCGATTAACAGAGTGTGTCAGTCGCGATTGACAGAGTCTGTCGATCGTGGCTGTCGATCATGATTGACAGTGTCAATCGTGATTGATAGAGAATTAAGGAATTTTTCAATTTTAATTAGTGATTTGCAATGTGCTCATTATGTGTGTTAAGGTGGTGCACTTTGTTTTACCAAAAGGTGATATTTTGTGTCAATCGTGATCGATAGAGGTCAATGCCTTGGGACCTACACAATCAAATTTCTCACATGTTGGAGCTTATGTAGTTGCAATGGAAGCTGGTACTTGCAAGAACGCTCAAGAAAACACAGAAAACAAAAGCGCATGCAAGCTCTCTCTCGCTCTCTCTCTCAAGTGGAAATGAGGAAATGAGTGGAGATGGAGGTATATGGTCACGATGGTGAAGATGATGATGATGATGAATGGATATGGTATGTAGAAGGGAATAGGAAGGTAAAAACAAGTAAAAGAAATGCTTACCTACTCTTCCAATGTCTCTACTCTACGTCTTACCATCACACGCTCGTCCTCAAAGCTCGATCCCTGGCAACGGTGCCAAAATTTGGTGTAGCTCAATGATGAGTAGCACCTCCTTTGATGTCAATCCGAGAAGACATGAGGATGGTATGAAGACCTCGAACAAGTGATGGCACAAGTGTGTGAGTGAGAAGCACACAAACATGCACGCACATACACACACGCGCACACAAGGTAAGAACAAGGAGAGAGACAATAGAGTATCTTCTATTGCAAAAGAGTTCTCATACAAGTTCAAATCTACAACAAGCTAACCTAAAAAATGAGCTCTCTAGCTCTTTTTATAGTTTTTGACTAGCTTTGGTCCTGTGCAGACCTAGTGTCCAACCTAGTTAAAAATTAGGTTCTAATACTATTTTGGAGGCTCAAAAGAGCTCTGAAAATTATGAAAATTGGTACATAAACACTACTAATACTCCTCAAGCTCGAGGACTCCTTGGCTTGCACAAAATGAAGTAGAAATAATAAAAAAAATGGTATTTACAATGGTGTGAAGTGACTAAGATCACTATTTGGGAAATATTGCTTCATGAAAAATGATAGGCCTATTTGCGAGATCTCCATTGACCGCTTTGCCTACTTGTCCCTTCTCTTTTCTCTGATTACTTATGTCGGCTTCCTTGTCTTGAAATGCCCTGACTACTGCCAACACCCCCCCCTCAAGCAAGGCACCCCCTTGCCCCCCCTTGCCCCCCCCCCCCCCTCCCAAGCAAGGCAAACCCTTGCCCCCCCCTCCCTCCCTCAAGGCATCTTCCGCTGCTCTCGTCCAAGGTAAGTGCCCATGCTACCTGCCCTCCCTCCTGCGTACCCTCCTCCAAGCATCGCCTCAATCGTTTTAACCGGTGGATCACCCCCCTCCCTAGGTGCCCGCGTGCCCTAGCCTCTCCCGTGACCCTAGGTGCCCTCTTCCTCCCAAGTTGCCGCCGGTTAGCTCCATGCCACCATGGCCAGCGAACATGATGTTGGCATGGCTAGTTTAACCTCGGGGATGCAACATGCCAAAAACATGATCGAACGAGACCGATGTCACAAGGCCCAATGGGTAGGCTTAGAAGAGGAACTCAACAGCTTGCTCTTGGTGAACATCGAGTTACATGAACGCCCCTAGGAGGCCGAGCTAAATGCCAAGATCCAGACCCAACCAGAGGACGACCAAATCCCCCCCAACCCCGACCCCGTACACAATTGCATAGATAAATTAGAAGATACACTTGCCCTGCTAACTAAGTCGAAACCCATCTCCTAAGCAAGGGCCAATCTGAACCCCAACCACACCCCCAACCAATACCCCAACCAACTCCCACCCCAACATTCCAACCGAATCCAACCCCCTAAACCCAACACCGCTCACTCAACTCCAACCGGTGGACCTAGATGACCCAGACTCCTTTGGCTTCTTCAAATGAACCCACGCGACAAGTACCGAGGCGGCCGCAGCTCCATAGCCATCAACCAGTGGATCCAAGGGATGGAAAGCTACCTCGAGATGCTCCGGGCTGGCCACAACAATTGGACGCGCATTGCCGGCCAGTTCCTACAAGAAGAGGCCTCTGCGTGGTACATGGTGGAACAAAAGAAGTAAGCCTCGACCTCTTGGGATCACTTCAAAGCGGCCATCATCGACTACTTTGTGCCTCGCAATGAAGCATTCCAAGCACGAGATGAATGGCACAACCTATGTCAAGACAAGTTCATCGGGTCATATGTATCACAATACTGCAAGCTCATGCTCCAGATCCCTGACATGGTCGAGATCGACCGCCTACATGGTTCCTTTATGGATGCTCCCCATACTACCAAAAGGAGGTGGAGAAACAAGACCCCTAGACTTGGGAGGATGTTGCTCGCATAACAGAATGACTCAACGATGCATACTCCAACTAGCTTGCACGACCAAGCAACGGAGGTCAAACCAACCACAAAGACACGACCGCCAACAAAGAGAATGGGTCAACGTACTGAAGGCCCACCAAAAACCAACATGGACAAGGTCTCAAAGCCCTCCCAACCCCATTAGACACTCGCTCAGGATTCCCAAATCAAGGCAACCAAAATCGGTGAGACCCTCGACCGGTGTGCAAACATTGCCAAGGCAGCCACCCCACAGAACGGTGTTGGAGAAAGCGCCTCGACACCTGAGTGCAAACCACAAAGATGGAAGAGGCATCCACGTCAGGGCCTAAGATCACCAAAATTCACAGCGACGAATCGGAGGACTCCGCAAGGCATCTACGTCAAAAGGGAAAGCTCAATGTCACTCATTTGCTTTACCCATCATACATCAAGTCTTCATGGTGAACGGATGCCAGTGATGCTAGACATGGTGCCACACACAATTTCATGACACTGTAGTGTGCTCAATGCCTCGGGCTGAAGCTCAGTAAACGGCTCTGCACGTCCGTTGTCTTTGCCCAGGGGAAAGACAGTCATGTACGACATGCAAACGAAGTCCCGGTCACACTAGACAAGTGGTTTGGCCATTTGAACTTCCTTATCATACCCATGGAAACCTTCGAAGTCATTGTAGGCCTTGATTCATGGATCAACACTTGATCTCCTTCTTCAAAAAAGGCATAGACAAGGTGCTTTTGGACCAGAAGGGATAGGCCCTCATCGTCGATTGCAACCGGGTCCGTGCCCCTCATGCGGAATGGCCATCTGACAGTGAACAAAAGGAATGCAAGCAAACACACAAAGGAAAAGAGAAAGCACATGCAAGAGCCTCAACCTCAATGCACTCGCAAACGACGTTATCTCATAAACAGTTCAGGCGGTCCGTTTATCAAGGTGGGATAGCACACTTATGCATCCTCAGGCCGGTGGTAGAAGAGATAGAACCAAAACCGATTGACGTATCAAAGATTGGGGACCCAAGTTTCCAGTTCCTCATGGAAGAATTTTCAGATGTGCTCACAGACATGCTCCCACCCAGTCTTCCCCACTTAAGGAATGTCCAACACAGGATCGAGACCCTCCCAGATCAGCCCGCCCCATCTTGGGACCCATACAAGATGAACGAGACCGACTTACACGAACTTAAACGACAACTACAGGAGCTAGAGGAACAAGGATACATCCGGCCAAGTAGCTCACCCTATGGCGCTCCGGTCCTTTTTGTGAAGAAAAAAGATGGCTCTTTATGTTTGTGCATTGACTTCCAAGCCCTCAAAAAGAACACCATCAAAAGCAAGTACCCCGTCCCAGTAATGGAAGAACTTCTTGACCGCATAGGCAAGGCCCAATACTTCACACGAATCAACCTTTGGTCTAGATACCATAAAATCTGAGTGGCACAGGAACACATAGAGAAGACCACCTTCCGCATGCACTATGGCAGTTACAAATGGCTTGTCATGCCATTTGGACTTACAGGTGCACCAGCCACATTTTGTTCGGAGATGAATGATGGCTTCTAGGATATGCTAGACCTCTTCCTCATCATCTATATTGATGACTTACTCATCTATAGCTGCACCTTAGAGGAGCATTATGAGCACGTTCGGGCTATCCTCTACCATCTACGAGAACACCGACTCTTCACGAAGCCAAGAAAGTGCGAGTTCTGTATGAAGAAGGTGGAATTCTTGGGGTTCATCGTTTCAAAACTGGGTTTACATGTTGACCCCCCCCCCCCCCCCCAAAAAAAAAAAAATCTATGAAAGAAGTGCAGGAATTTATAGGTTTATGGCAATTTCTCTGTCGATTTATCCAAGGGTTCAGCAAGACCGCGTCTCCACCTCTTGAGTTGATCAAAGAAAAGGAACCATTCAAGTGGGGAACTGAAGAGGAAGAAGCCTTTGAAGCCTTGAAGGTGGCCATGTGCAATGCTCCGGTCCTTAAGCTTCCCGAATTCGACAAGCCGTTCGAGGTCCACACAAATGCATCCGGATTGGCGATTGGAGGCATGCTCTTGCAAGATGGACAAGCAGTCACATATGAGTCTCACAAACTCATCGGGCCTGAACTTAGATGGAGCACACACGAGCAGAAAATGCTAGTGGTGGTTCATTGCCTATGCAAAGGGAGGCACTACGTCTTGGACAAACACACGAAGGTCTTCACCGACAACATATCTTTAAGCTGCTTTACTTCACAACCGAAGCTCAGCCCAAAGCAAGAAAGATGGCATGATTTTCTTGCAGAGTTCGACACCGAGATAACTCACAAGCCGGGTAAGCAAAACGTCATGCCTGATGCGCTAAGTCGACGAAGACCCGAGCTCCAAGCGATGTCCAGCGTCTCGTCGGATTTGAGAGGCAGAATTCAACGCGCACAGGAACAGGATGCCCAGGTCCAAGACATCCTCCAGGAGGTTCAAAATGCCAACCCACCCAGCCGCTACACAATGTAAGAGGGCATACTCTACCGCAAAGGGAAAATCTACGTGCCGAATGACTTCGAGTTACGCAAAGAGCTGCTTTGGGAAGCACATGATTTCAAAGTGGCCGGCCATGGTGGCCAAAACCAAAGCTACGAGACACTCCACAAGAATTTCTACTGGCCCCGCATGAAGGCGCAAATCCAAGAATATGTAGAAATGTGCCTGACATGCCAGTTGGTCTGCCAAGATCGAGTCAAACCCACAGGCCTCTTGCAACCCCTCTCGATTTCGAACTGGTCTTAGGACATGATTAGCATGGACTTCATAGCCGAACTCCCACCATCTCAAGGTTTCAACACCATCTTCGTGGTTGTGGACTATTTCACCAAGCAGGCCCACTTCATCCCCGCCAAACCGCCTCTCAATGCAAAGGCAGTGGCCCAACTCTTTTTCACTCACATTGTGAAATATCATGGACTGTCCTTGGCCATCGTTTTCGATCGGGATGGACGCTTCCTCAGCCGACTCTGGACAGAGCTTTTCCGCCTCTTGGGAACACAACTTAGGTTCTCATCAGCTTACCACCCACAGAGAGATGGGCAGATAGAACGGGTAAATCAGACAATCAAAGATTATATCCGCAATTATGTTAGGACCGATCAGAAGGATGGGGCAAAACACTTAGACATTTTGGAGTTTCACTACAACGCCTCCATCCACTCAAGTATGAAGATGACCCCATTCGAATTGGTGTCCAGCAAAGAGGTAATCATGCCCTTGGCGCTCACACGGGACTCCACACTTGCAACGAATGACCCTGATTGCGGTGCCTTTTTGGATCAATGAAAGACAAAGCTAGAAGAGGCCAAGTCCAGTTTGCAACGAAGCAAAGAGTGCATGGCCAGATATGCGAACAAGAAACGAAGGCCCGGTGAAGATTTCCAAGTCGGTGACTTAGTCTTGGTTAGTGCATGCAACATTACTTTGCCCAGGAACATAACACACAAGTTTAACCACTGCTACTACGGCCCATACAAGGTGGAGAAGTGTATCAATGAAGTCACTTATAGCTTTGAGCTACCCGACAACATGAAATTTCACAATGCGTTTCATGTCAGCCTCCTCAAACGATTCAAGCCCGAATCCAAGTATGGATGTGAGGTTGCGGTGCTTCACGACGGGGAGAACCAATTCAAACCTGAAGCCATCTTACAGGACCGCAACACCCGCAAAGGTCTCCAATTCCTCATCAAATTCAAAGGCCACCCCTTAGTAGATGCGGATTGGATTGCGGCCGACACCTTTGGCCCGGACCACCCTTTAGTATGCAAATATTACTGCCACACTTAAGCCACTTTGGCTATAAGCCCCGTGTAATGTTCCCAATTTTTGTAAACACACCAAATTTGTGTAAGACCCGAGCCCGCTTGTTGAGGACAACAAGCTCTTCAAGCCGGGGATGATGTCACAGCCTCTATTTCTATCCAGCCCTTTTCAGTGCTTCGGGGGTATGCCCTGTGGTGCCAAATTGTGCGCAACTACTAGTACTCCTCATACCAAGCTCTCATTGCCTTCTTGTAAACATGCGTTGCAAATCTAATATAAACTTGTTCTTGGCAATCTTCTTGGTGTCCCTTACTTTCAGCTTTGCATTGCATGGGTTTGAACGTCGAGAGAGAGAGAGAGAGAGAGAGAGAGAGAGAGAGAGAGAGAGAGAGAGAGAGAGAGAGAGAGAGAGAGAGAGAGAGAGAGAGAGAGAGAGAGATTTTTTCATTTTTTCTCTGAAAAATCCATGGGGGCTTTCTTTTGGAAAATATCAAAAATTGGAGAAAAATACCAAAAAAATTCAAAAAAAAATCCAACAAATTCTCAAACAATTCTCAAAAAATTCCCTAGAGGTCTAGGGCGATTTCCTCACTCAAAACCATAGAGAGCTTCCTTTATTCTTCCAATTTGGGAAGAAAATGACACTTGAAAGGGATGAAAAATGCTAGAAAAATTCTAAAATGCTTGAAAAATTCCCAAAAAAAATCCAAAAATTGTGCTTATGCAAAGGCTATGAAATGGTTGCTAAATTTGCTAAAAACTCAAGGAACAAGCATGAAAAAGTATAAAAACTACCAAAACGTAAGCAAAAATGACATGAGAAGGCTATGTACAACCTAGACAAATTTTGCAGGTTGCAGGTGATCCATAAGTCTTCAGTTGTGTTTTGATGATAGTCCTTGAGCCTTGATATGTTGACTCAAAGAAACTCCTCCATTATCTCCAATTGTGATGCACTTCATTAGTTTTGTCTTCTTTTTGGGCATACCGACCATCTGATAGGGGTACCCTAAATCCTTCATTAGAATATTATCTCCTCCATACTGCATCTTTTGTATTTTTGTTTTGGCAACTTTATGACTTAATGTGCAAAATTCCATTTTTACTACTCCAGCTTCTTAAGCCAATGGAACCCTCTGTTTCCAAAGACTTGCAGGTACTCCTTCCACATCCTTGTAAAGCCCTACACATACTATCATAAAAATTGACATAAAAAATGATATCCATACTAGTATCCATAGCAAAGTAGCTCTTGATATAGGATTTGAAGTAGCTTCATCACTACTACACTTAAAGGCTTTTCTTTTCTTCTCTCTTATATGGCCTTTGGCTGAGACTGAATTAGTAACCTGAATGATGTCCTCTTTTTCTTCATATGCTTCCTCTCTACTTGAGTTTGGAAAAATTCCACAGCAGGAAGATGGGTCATCTACATGGAGCCAAGCCAACATGTTTTCATCTTCATATAAATTTGCTCCTTCAATTAGATCTGCTTCTGGGTTGTCCATCAACTCTTCTTCCATACAAATACCAATTGTCTGCATCATGTTGGTATGTCTTTGATTGTCTGGTCCTTCTTCTAAAATTATTTGCTACAACTCTTTTCCCTCTTGCTTTACCCACATTGTCTCCTTGCTCCAGTCATGCAACACATGGGCATGCCTTTACCAATGTCTCCCAATTAATAGGAGGAAACTTCCTTCTACCTGTGGCATCCTTAAAACAACAAAATCCAAGTTAAAGATGGTACCTTGTATCTTGATTGGGACTCCAGGGAACACTCCCATAGGCTTTACTATGCTTTGTTCGGCGAGTGTTACAGTGAAGTTTGCAAGTCTTGAAGGGTGTAGTTTAATCCTTTTCATGGTATGTTTAGGCATCAAGTTAACACTAGTTCTGTACTAGGACACTTGAGTGTCTTAGAACACTTGTGTCCTGCTTTTACACCAAATTGATTGATTTTTCTTGATGACATCCTTGAGGCTTTCATGGCATACTCACTTAGATTTGATAGCCCACATCATGTACTTTTAGAGAAAAATATAATCTTTAACATTTTACAACTTCACATGGGTTATTAAATGAAGAAGAAAATGGGAATTTTTAAAAACTCAACTTTTAGCATAATTGAAAAAATAATACAATTCAGAAATTTTGACAAATTGGATATGTTTTAGGAAATGGAAAGCTATTCATGGACTTTGGCAGTGTAAAGCAAGTGTCAAAGGATCTCTAGAGAAGGTTGAACACTTCCACAAGTGATAAACATGGACTCAAAACTTGTCTTCTCTAGAGCATTGCCATTTATCGCACCTTTTAAAGAATGGTTCACTATAATTTGTTGTAAGTGACATTGCAGAGAATTGGCAAGTTATCAATGAATAACCTTCATACTAATTGAATGCATATTTTTATTCAAAGTTAGAAGGCCTCTGCTTCGAACTAGTAGCCATTGCATTTGGTGCTGACTTTCATGCTGAATTGGCAAAGCATATATTTCTATGTTCATGAAAAGAACATAGCTCCAAAAATGGAATAAATAATCATAATGAAAAATAATAATTATTTAAATTCTATTCTAAGTATTAAACCTTCCAAAATATGCTTTCATTCCATGTTTCATTCTTAATCTCGTCAAATTATATGTGATCCACAATGGTGATTGTGATAAGAATGAAAAAAATTGGCATACATATTTCATTTGACAAAAAGAAGATGGCATCCATTATGGAAATAATGAAATGTTTTTAAATGATCCTTATCATTTTATGATATCAAAGTTTATATCAAAGACTTTTTTTGAGTATTATTTTTAGTATTTGTTGATGTGTGGAAGGGATTGTGTGTTTATGCATATAACAACTATCCGAAAAATATTTTTACTAAATATGTTAAAACTATATATTTTTTTGATCCTATATGTACATGACTCTTGTTTCTTGGTAGGAACTAGTTTATTTTCTTGGATATCCAGCTAAAGGTTTGCAATGTGCCATTATTTCAATTGGATGTTAATATTTGTATGTGGATATATTGGTTGGTGTCCACACATATATCTACTTTGTTTGGTGTACATAGATCTGAAAAACGTGGTTGATTTTCACAGATTGGTAGTTCCCTTATATGTACACCTTGTTTGATGTCTTATTTTCTTGCTTCATGTGAAGAAACTGGATCTCTTCCATAACTATACATGCTTTGTTATGTGTCCACAAACTATTCATGATTGTATATGTAGAATTTGGTTGATGCCCACACAATAGAAGATTCTTGGTTGTGTCAAACGACATGAAAATTTTGGTGGATTTCAATAAATTATTTAGCCTCATATATGTAAGCTTTGGTTTTTTATGTCACAAATTTTCTACTTGGTAACTTGAATGTGTACACCTTGGATGATGTCCATAAATTCTTTTGAGTCATATATGTAGGCTTTGGTTTTTTTTGTTTTCGGTGACTAGAGTCATGGCAATTAATTTTATATGTGTATACCTTGGTTGTTGTCTTAATACCTTGTTTGATTGTTGGCATATTTGTACACTTCTGTGGATTCCCATAAGTTTGTTTGAACCATGTTTAGAACAAGTTATTGTTTTTGGTGTACAAAGTCAAAATAAGTGATTTTATTTGAATTGAAATGATTTTTCTAAGTGATTTTGAGATTCATACCATGTGATCTATGTTTCAAGGAATGTGTATAATTTTTTCTTTCATATGATGAATTTTTTTTGATAAAAACACATTTGATTAGGAATTTTCATCTTGTTCACTACCATAGCATCTTGAGAGGCTATTTATATGAACACAAAACATGATTTATTGTGTTTTATAATTTTTCATTAACCTTTGAATTATATTTAATATGTGTGTTAAAGGATTTTCTCAAATTCTCTTTGTAGAAGGTGTGTGATTTTTTGGAAAATTGTAAAAAAAGAACACTTAAGTGTCCTGTTTTGGTACCAAACTAGTGTTAATGCCAGAACCACCATCCATAATAACTGCTTGAAACTCATGACCTTTGATAGAGACTGTTAGCCAAGGGCTCTTATAATCTGTGAGGGGTGCTTCCCCTACAATTCTATCTTTATGCATAACAACAACCTTTGCCACTAAACTTGTTGTGGATGCCTCATCAATTATCTGCAAGAGTCTTGACCTCAATTTTCCATCCATCTTTATTAAATAAAAAACACTAACCTCCTTTTTCATGGACTTGAGTAGTCTGGAAGCTTCTATTTCCTTAAGAGAATGGGCTCCAAATGACTTATCAAACTCCTCATGAGCCCTGTTGAATGCATGTCCAATGGCATCAGTGGTACCTATGAGATTTTCTTTTTGCCTTGTGTCTACACATGTGGTGGTTTTGTCTTCAGATGTCTCTTTATCTTTGTTCAATCCATGAATCCTTGATTCTTGACCTATTTCCACTTGAGCCTTCCCCTTGCTTCTTGTCTGCACTGTAAAAGATTCAATTTCTTCTAACTACACCACCCTCATAGATGGAGACGACACATTGACTTGATCTACCATTTCTTCTTTGCGCACAAAAATCATTTGAATGTGGGGCCCAGATGAAGATGCTTGGTTCTTAGGACAACAATTAATATAGTGGTCTCTGGCCTCTAGGCAGTTCCTGTAAGGAGGGGCATTTTCTGGGAGAGTGCACCTACTTTGGTAATGCTCACATTCTCCACATCTGAAACAAATAATTGGCCTCTTTGGCACATTTCCAAAGTTATCCCTATGTATAGGCTTGTAATTGTTACCTTGATTAGGTCCAACCACCATCACATTGGCTGGTGGTAGGGCTCCTCCTTATGTCCAATATGTTGTCGCATGCATTCCTCTTGAAGAATAGTCTTGAGCCGCATGACCAGCTTTCCTGCATAGCTGGCAAGTTATACTTAACGAAGGACATTCACTTACTATATGACCTTGCTTGTTGCACATGGTACACCATAGCCCACTTTTGGTGCCACCCCCTTTGATTTCCTGGAACTCCTCTTGCGACTGAGCTAGTTCTTTTGCTTGGGCTTCCTCCTCCTTTTGTAGCTTCAATGCCTCAATCTCCCTCCTTAACTGAGTAACAACATTCTCCTCCTCTCTATGGGGCTTATTCCTTTTTAATCCGTCCATCTCTTTCCTTAGCTGGATTAGTGGATCCTCCATTTTTGTAGAATAGGGTAGTTGAGAAGAAATTGCTCCATATTGTTGCCTTATTTGTTCTAGTCGTGTAGCTATATTGATGAAATCCTCTATGGAGGCTGTTGGCAACACTAATTCCTTGATTTTACATTGTGTGGTCACTGGAAGTGGCTTAGCTAACCATTTCTTAATAAAGAAATCATGTGGAGGATCTCGCAACTTGGCCATTAGTGCCTTGGCCCTAGTTACAAACTCTGGAAACTTTTCACCTGGACCCAATCTCAAGTTTTCTAATTCCTCTATGATGATCTCTGTAGTATTTCCATGCTGGAATTGAGTTTTGAATGCATCTTATCTCCCATCTTTAAGCTATGGGCTTGTGTTTTTAAGCCACACTAGTAAATCTACATGTTTCTTAAAAGGTATTCAATTGTGGTGGGAGCAGCCACTGCAAGTTCATGCTCGTTTTTGAGCCTAAAGAACAGAGTTGAGAGACACTTGCACATGTTGTTGGCTAGTGGTTGGGCTATAGATTCAACCTTGCAGTGAACTTTTACTCCATATACTAACCACATATGCATTATGTACACTTATATGGATACCGCTAATGTATGTCCATGTGGTCATTAATATAGCGGTTATAATTTTTAATAAAGCCTTTGACATTGATGAAAAGGGTCATGGTGATATTTTCTTAACTAGGAGATGCCTAGATGTTGGGATCTCTTCAATGATGAAGGTGGGAGACTTACCAAGCCTCGTTGTAGGAGATGTGTGCTAGTTGTTCATAGGTGCTTCATAAACTTGGCTCGCTTCTTTTGATTAAGTGGTTATATGTAGTGGAGTCAGTGATTCACTATGCACATTTACATTTTAGTACTTTAAGTTTTATTGGTTTTGTATATTGTTCATATTATCATTTTGTGAATGCGATTCTAGCAAAAGTTTTCTAGCTTTTTGTTTCTCAACTATATAGTGGTCAATTTTTACTCCTTGAAACACTTATTGGTGTGAGCACATACATTCTCACATAATCCTTTTGTTTGGTTATTATTATTCATTAATCCTTTTTTCTTGGGAAGACTCTATCCAATTTTTCCCAAAATCATTTTTTGAACCTTGGTTGGTTGTTGACTATTCTAGCTCCACTATCTTTCTAGTGAATTCTCTATCATCATGGCATCAAAAATCTCAAGCACAACTAGTGAATTTGGGTCAAGTGCTAGTGTTCTGAGGAGGAGCTATAACTTGCATGGAAAAGAACATTTTGAGATCCAAAAGCACAAAATTTTCTCTATGGAAGAATGAGATTAAAGATATGATGATTCATACGAGATACTAAACGCCAATAAATGGAATCTCAAAGAACACTACTGATATGGATGATGATGATTGGGATACGTTGGATGAAATGGCTATGTCTACTAGTCGATTGCACCTAGCAAAGAATGTTTACTTTACATTATTGGAATGTGAAAGTGAAGAATAGCTCTTGAAGAAGTCATGTGTTGCAGATCTATGATGCGGCAAGAAGACTTGAAGACTTTTGAAGGACTCAATTTTTCCATAAGTTCCTTCATAAGAACTCTCTCTTACTTCCTTTTGTGAGAAAACCCATAAAAACACTACCTTACCCTTCTTTTTTGAAAAAGGCTTCTTTTAGAGTTGTTGGCTTATTTCAGAAATAAGAGCTCTCCTTTGGAAACGTACGCAGAGCTCTCTCTCTCTTGAAAGATTCTCTTCTTGATTTTCCCACCTACCTTTTATTTTTAGGATACCTCAAATTAATGAAGCCTTTGGCCACTTGTATTCAACAGATTCCTCCTCCCTTCTTATATAAGGAGCTCATTTTGTAAAAGGGGGGGTCTCTTGGCCATGGCCTTGGGCCCTATGATGAATAGAGAAGGTTTCATTTGTTATTCTCCTTCTTCCTTGTGTGCAAGGCGATGATCTATGTGTGTGGACTTGGCATTTGGAGTTGGCTTGTGTGTGAGCATTGCCCTCCCTTGCTCCTTTTTGATGTTGGCCATGGTGCCATTGTTCATGGGCATGGGTGTGGATGCGTTGCTTGCACTTCTTGCAACTTCACTTGGAGAAGCTTCTCGCTTCCATGCGAGGCGGTTAGGGTCTGTTATTCCCATTTTCTCAACAATTTGGCGCCGTTGCCGGGGATGTCGGCCTTTAACCGTTGGTTTTTCCAAGTTTGCGTGTCCATATTTCGTGAGATGCACCTTGACACTTGGAAGAGGATGAATACGTGTGGCCTTCGGTTGGTCAAGGGTACCTCTCATTTGTTGATTTTTGATTAGTTTAGTTCTTTGCTTTTGTTTGTTGCACAAAAACTCCCCCTTAACCCCTTCTCTCTCACTCTCTTACACATACACACATTTCCACACATTCACTTGGCATCACTCTTCACCACTGCCACCTCTCTTTCAGTGATTGCCTAGGGTAGGGGGATGGGTAGTCTTCTGTCTTGTCCCTCCCTCTTTTCTATTTCAAGAAAAAAAAAATGGAAAAGTGTTTGATTTTTTTGCAAAACATATTCCACTCAAAAGCGTTTGTGAACATTTATCACGCATATTTCAAGGGATGGAGATAAGCGTTTCTTTAATTTATCTCTAGGCATGTGTCAGTTACTCGCTAGATGTGGACGTGGGGGATTAATTTAGCCTGCGTATCTCAGCCTTGAATTCTGATGCATGTTGTGGTTGGTCAAGGGCTAGTACATCCTTATGACCCTCTCTCTATATCGTCAAAGCAAATCTGACGCAAGTTTGGTAGCCTATTTGATGCATTTAATTCATGCATGTGAGGAGTGGTGGCGTGTTGGTTCACTTAGTGCCTCATTGACACGTCTCTTGGGCAGCTCATGTCGACCTCTTTAGCTCCATCTTCTTCCCTTTCTATTCCCTTTTCGGGTAGAGCTTCCTCTGAGCTACCTTACGACTGTCTACTTGATGCTCCGTTGCATCTCTTCCTCCATGGTGGAGACCATGCTCTGTACAACATATTCGACTCAAGTTGCACTTCTTCCACAGTGGAGCTACCCTTGCAACTGTCTAGTTGATGCTCTGTTGCAACTCTATGAACGGGTCCAGCTATGCTTCCCCATGGTGGAGACCATGCTCTGTACAACGGATTCAAGACAAGTCGCACTATTAAGGACGAGTGCTTTCAACTCCTATTTCCAACGAGCTGTGCTTCCTTTGTGACTTCGAACAATTTGGCTCCCCACTGTTCTTGCTTTCGGTTGTCTTTCTTAGCGGATCTCTGCACTGTGTGGGCTTATTACATGTTAGCTTCCCTGCTTGGAGTGGCTGCTACTTGGGTTCCTCATGTGTACTCATCTGCCAGCCTACCTCATTACGAAGCAAGTGCTGTGGCACTCCCGTTACTCTAGTTACGGTCATTCGGTGTCTTTGCAACAATATCTTGCTACTACTATGTGGCAACATTGTTTTCCAAATTCGAGAAGGTTTGGGTGGTGAAAAATAGCACTCCCCCATGACTTGGGGCCAAACTTGATTTCCACAACCTTTTTTTTTCGCATCATGGCTTGCCCACCTTTTGCCTGCAGTGCCTTATTACTGCTTTGTTGTTATATGCTTTACGGTTATGCCTCCATGATTGTGATCACTCCAGATGTATCAACCTATACATGCAGTTTGCATTCCACTTTGGTGGTACGGCCAGGCAGATCCATTGGGCATCTTGGAGGCAGTACAATTTTCCAACACGTGTATACTTGATACCTTCATTCCAAAGGGGTCCGAGTCCTCAAAGTTCACAGGCTTTGTATATCAAGCACGGAACTTTCACTAAATATCTACTTCCTTTCCTCCAAATTGATCGTGATAGTCTCATTACTTTCTGCATATGCTTGAGTGTCAGGTACATGTTTTTGCCACTAGGTTGTCTTTATTTTCTCCGAAAGGCTAAAGTTTTGCAGATATGAACCCCAAATGCTCCTCAATGGAGCAGCTTGTATGTCGCTTGGCACTTGGAGTATGTAGCTCACTATTACACATGCATTTGATGTGGTTCGACTGAACATAACAACATTGCATGTGATGCCTGTCTTGCTGTTGCTTACATGAAACATATGTGAAATCAAAACTTGGTATCTCATATACATTATAGGCGCTATGTAGTTGAGCTGATTAATGGCATAGTGGAGCATTATTTTGTCCTCTCTATTGTACCTACTTCCCTCCAGGGCAAAGCTATGCTTTCATGGTCAACTTACCTTTGGTTGAAAACTGCGATGAAGCATCATGATAGGATTTTCAGCTTGACGATGTGTCTGACCTTGGAATGCTGATGAGAGCTCTCTTGGTATCAAATGTATGGCTGGAGTTGGTGGTTGGATAGGGCTTCTCGAGTTTTTATGACTGCTCATTCATGTGTTTAATACTCCGATGGCCATGACTCATAGGAATAACATTTTTTTTCCTATGCCTTTGAATGTCATATCAGATATAATAATGCTTCTCTTGTATTTAACAATACTTACATTCCCACGTCTTTTAACTTGGTGATGCACATATGTAACTTCGTGAGATGTTCTCCCTCTTTTCTGCCTCAAAGAATACATGTGCATGTTTGAAAGGTTTGTGTTTGCCTCAGTGCTTGTAGAGGGTCGAACAATTCGGTGCTCTCCTATCTCATGTCCTGATTGCCATGGCTGTCGAGGTTTAGCAGGTGCTCAAAGCTCCCTCTCGTTCCATGATGTCTGCTCCCTTCATGTTTGATTTTGTTGTTAAAGAGGTGGGTGCTTCATCTCCTCTATGAATGATAAGTTTGAATTCCTTGAAGCTGCACGAAAATATGACTCAGGGCTAATGAGGTGTGACAAAATGCCATTGTATGTGTGACTTAAAACTCTCAAAGTTGAAGCTCAAAAGGACTCCTGCTTGCCCTATGGTTTTTATGTATTGACGGTCAACCTTATACCCCTACCATCGGCTGCCGACTAATCTAATTCTGAGCAAATTGCATATATGAGCACCAACAACAATAGGGCATGTAGCTGGAAGGACAAAGTGGAGTTGAAAAAACTCCAGAGATTTTCAAGAGGGACATTGCCTAGAGTTTGTCGGGTTGCGATTGTTGATGCTCTCATTTTGGAATGTTGCCTACAATTTGGGTTGCAACTATTGGTGCTCTCACTGGTTGTAATGAATCTGCTTCCCTATCTACTGTTGCTGAACTTGGTTGCTTGGATATGAACTAATTGTAGGCTTCAAGATGCTAGTCTCTTACGACATCAATTGCTGGGGCATGCTCCTTCATGATTCTCAATGGCTATGTATGCCAATGGTATTTCTTGAAATTGCATGTAGGCATACCATTGGGTGGGTTGTGGAGATTCTTGTGACTACCCTACCTGGAGATTTTGACCTCTTTTGAGTCATCATGGGGGTGTATTAGCCTCTGTAAGGGTCCACACTTGTGTGCACTGGTCCTTTGATGATATGTGAATCCACTAGCCTGTTTTGATCACTCCCATCAGAATAATAGATGCAGAATTTGGCATGCTTGTCTAAGCCATGATGATCAAATTTATGCTGCAAGTTGAGCTATTGTATGATGTATGGGACATGGTTCATGCCTTTTTGCAGATATGTTGATGCAGGGATTGCTCTCCTTAATGTTGTGCATGCTACTGTCAACTTGATTTGGATTGACACTTTGAGCCTATGATCGACATTCTAGGTTGTTTATGGGACCTGGATTGCATGGAGAAATTAATTAATTACAGGTTTTAGATGCTACTACTTCTGGTGCCTTGTTGAGGTGTCTGCCTTACCGGTTCTTCATGATTTGCTAAGCTTGGTGTTGATAATTCCAAGAGATGTGGTTGTGTGGCTATCCCTCTTTTTGAAGATAGTGTCCACACCCCTGATGCCACACAGCACTCTCTGTTCCTGGCTTCCATTTTTTATGCAGTCAAGGTTGACCATTGTATGCTGTTGGAAAGCATGATGTATCAGATGATGCAATGTTTGATCTTCATGGGTTGACTGCCCATAAGATCATGTCCTAAATCATATATTTCACAGAAGTCCATTTGCTTTGCATGAATAATTTTCAGGTTTTTCAGGTCTTCCAAAGTACTAATCCAGAGGATGAAGGCACAAATTAGTTCCTGTATGCATTTCATTCAGTTCTTTCTTACTGTGCTGAGTGCCTCTTAGGGGGGATTGTCGCTCAGAAGTTAAAGACTCTACACCACCTTGGAGGCTTAAAAGTTTCAAAGTTTGGAAGATTTGAAGACTCAGCTTGGACGAGTTCAACCATGTACTTGGAACAGTTAACTATGTATGTTCCTCTCATCCTAGCTTTGTCAGGGACGACAAAGCCTAGGAGGGGGAGGGTGTTGCAGATCTATGATGCAACAAGAAGACTTGAAGACTTTTGAAGGACTCAATTTTTCCATAAGTTCCTTCATAAGAACTCTCTCTTACTTCCTTTTGTGAGAAAACCCATAAAAACACTACCTTACCCTTCTTTTTTGAAAAAGGCTTCTTTTAGAGTTGTTGGCTTATTTTAGAAATAAGAGCTCTCCTTTGGAAACGTACGCAGAGCTCTCTCTCTCTTGAAAGATTCTCTTCTTGATTTTCCCACCTACCTTTTATTTTTAGGATACCTCAAATTAATGAAGCCTTTGGCCACTTGTATTCAACAGATTCCTCCTCCCTTCTTATATAAGGAGCTCATTTTGTAAAAGGGGGGGTCTCTTGGCCATAGCCTTGGGCCCTATGATGAATAGAGAAGGTTTTATTTGTTATTCTCCTTCTTCCTTGTGTGCAAGGCAATGATCTATGTGTGTGGACTTGGCATTTGGAGTTGGCTTGTGTGTGAGCATTGCCCTCCCTTGCTCCTTTTTGACGTTGGCCATGGTGCCATTGTTCATGGGCATGGGTGTGGATGCGTTGCTTGCACTTCTTGCAACTTCACTTGGAGAAGCTTCTCGCTTCCATGCGAGGCGGTTAGGGTCTGTTATTCCCCTTTTCTCAACATCATGCAATACATATGAAAAAGAAATAGCATCAAATAAAGTGAAACTTATGAGTTTGATGTTCTTCCTCATCTAAATGTGTTTGATGTTATATTCTCTCAACTATAGGCTCAAAAATGAAGATGGATAATGAAATGAAAGTAGCCTTGTTGCTATGCACCTTGCCATCATCATGGGATACATTTTGCATAGCTATTAGCAATGGTGCACCTGATGATAAATTGGTCTATGATGACATATGCAAAGCATTGTTGAGTGAGGAGTCTTCAAGCGTAAGGAGTGTTAGAAGAGTGCATGTATGAATTTTATTAATTTTAAGAGCTCATTTGAGCCTTCAAAGTAGCCAAAAACCTAATTTTTAACTAGGTTTCAACTAGTCCAAAACTAGTTAAAAACTATAAAAGTAGCTAGAAAGCTCACTTCTGATGATTGGATGTTTAATGAAAGTTTGTACTAAGATCTCTTAAATGAAAATTTATATTGTCCTAATCTTTATTCTACCTTGCATGCATGTGTGTGTATGTGTGTGCATGTTAGGGTGCTTCTCACTCATGCACTTGAGCATTCCTCTCGTTCATGGTCATCATACCATCCTCGCATCTCCATGGATTGACATTTATGAGGTATATCTCCTCATGTTGGTGCTCCCATTGTGCTTGAGTGACAGTGTTCTACATGAATATCTATGGATTGTAACTTAATTGTAATTGATCTTAAAGTAGTTTTCCCCATTCCTCTCAAATCTCATATCAATTGACACACACGAGAAAAAGTGTTAAAAGTAGCATACATAGCATTTGCATACCCGTATCCATATAAATTTGAGTAGTCATTATACGTATAGTATTGTTTCCCATAGGAGGCTTCACATTAAACAAGCACCTTCTCATATTAATAGAACTCCACATATTGTAGATCATAAGTGTTATATTTTATGGAATAATGGAATGTTAAATGGATTTTAATGTCTTGAGGGTTTTGATATGTTTTGTGTTTTGATTTAACAAGTGAAGATCCATGAGGGTGTGAACGTGCATGGACTTATTCAAATATTTTTGGAGATATTTAGAAGAATATTTAGAAGATATTTATTTTTAGAAGATAGTATTTTTGGTTATTTTTGTAAAAATAATAGATTGCTTTAGAAAGTGATGTTTTGTAAAAATAGAAATCATGATTTTGTAAATAAAGCAAAAGCATGCTTTTCAAAGCATGACCCTCATGTATCTTCTATTCAGAATGTAATAAGAATACCTATAAATACACATTCTCTAATAGAATCGTCCATCAGAGTATGTAGGAGGAGATTGTACCCAATCTACTGTCAAGTCTCTCCTCTCTTTCTATTCTCTGAGTACTTTTTGTGAGATTTTGTTTCTGTACTATCCTCTGCATTGGTGAGTCTGTGGGATCTGAAGGGCAATGATGGTATCAGAGCCAAGACGTCCACAAAGGTGGTTTCGATGTCCGATTGTGATTTGCAATGTCCATTCCATTCGCAATTCTACATCCATCTCAACCTTCCGATCTAGTTTTCTTTTATCAAGTTTGTTTGTTTTGGCTTTTCGTTTTAATTTCTTTCGAATTCGGTACTGTGCATTGTCATATTGTAGCCCCTGTCACACTGTCATATTGTATCCCCTGCCACACTGTCACATTGTACCCGCTATCACACTGTCACACTGTACCCCTTGTTACACTGTCACACTGTACTCCCTGTAACCCTTATCACCTTGTCACCCTGTACCCCCTATACCCCCTGTGCTCACTTTCACTGTTTGAGTTCGGTTCGGTTATCAAGTTTGTTTATCAATTCAGTGACTCTTTTGGCTTACTCCAAGGTCTCGACTAAGGCATAGAAATATGGCATAACTTTGGCATCTTTGGTTTCTCTGGCACTCATGGTTCTCTTGGTTCACCTTGGTTTCGTTGGTAGCTGTTGGCTATGGGTGAACCAATTCTAACACATGAGTGGCAATAAGGGCTTAGTTATTTCCCTAGTTAGCTTAGTTAGCCTATATAGTTCCTTATTTGGCATGTAAAGGATTTGAACTCACAACCTCATACTTTCAAGAGATAAGCCTTATCCACTAGCCTATTTTCTCTCTTTGATATCCCATGCCTGTTAATAGATATTTAACATAACTCTTAACACACTCTTCACCTTATTTATTTATTTATTTATTCATTTATTTAGAAACTCTCTCTTATTTATTTATTTATTTATTTATCAAAGCACTCTCATTTATTTTATCTATTCATTTATTTTTTATCTAGCACTCTCAATTATTTATTTAATTATTGTTTTTATATATTTCTAATACAAAAGCCTTTTTTTTTTAATTTAAATATTGCAGAAGCACGTTTTTCGAAGCGTGGCCCTTATGTATCTTCTATTCAAGACATAATAAGAAATACCTATAAATACACATGCTCTGATAGACTCATCCATCAAAGTATGTGGGGGGAGATTGTACCCAATCAGGTGTCAACTCTATTGTCTCTTTCTATTCTCTGAGTACTTTTTGTGAGATTTTGTTTCTATACTATTGTTAGGCCGCCGGATTGGATTGTAATTTTATTTTTTATATATTCGCACGCACCGAAAAAGGTGCAACGAAGAGTTGTAACTTTCTATTGATTAATGAAAGGTAATCACGGTGTTCTTCGGCGAGAGATGGGAATCGCCAGACTGTCTGTCTGGGCGATTGCGCTGAAGTGTTGTGTTGCAGAGTTGCATCAATCTTGAGTATTGTAGTCTGTTTATTGATTTACAGTAATTAATCATTAACACAGGAATACTACAGTGAATATTAATAAGTCTGTGCGAATTCGTAGTGGATAATTCGTATGATAGATGTATTGTGCAGTGATAAATATTGAACTGGCGTAGTTAAGTGTCAATTGAATGTTGAATTGGGAAAATTAAACAAAGGGCCTCTGCACTATTAGACCCCTATCCATCCCCAAGAACCCATAACGAGATTAAAAGTGGCTTAACGGAAGCGCTTTTAACACTGGTGCCGTCTGTGGGAAGATGGAAACAGATTTGAAATAATCAGTAAGGGAAGAGCAGTACTTAAGGCAAGCAATGGAGAATAATAACCGCTAGTTGAAGAAGTGATATATGCCGGTTACTCGTTCTAGTGAGTCCTACCCAAAGTATAGGCGAGATCAGCATCCCTGGGCAGTTCCAAACTTATTAGGGACACCCCGAGGTGGTAGAAGTACAGGACAATTAAGTCCAGTTGTAGAAGGATCGGAGCCAGTCAGTAGTGAATCCGGTGCCAGTTCGGTAGTGCATGATGAGATTCCGGTGAATTCCGATGTGAGTTCGGTACTTTTTGAAGAACGTTCGGTGACTTCTGGTTGTACAGAGATGCGTGCGAAATTAGTTTTGCACTATCTGGTCAAAATTCAGCCATTTTCGGTGACAGGTTTGTGTTACCAGATGAGAACGTGTTCGGTGATAGGGTAACTTGGTCCGGTGAGACTTCGGTGAGTTCTGGTGGAAGTTCGGTATACTCGGTGATAATTTGAAGTTTTTCGGTGACACTGTGGTGTTGCCTGGTGGACATTTATTGCGTTCACCCCTTTTCGATGCAAGTCTACCTAATTTCGACACTAAAGCTGAGAAAAGGTTGCTGGATTTGGAGTTAAGCAAACGGTTCGACAATATTTTTGGACCCGAAAGTGAGCAGGCTGACCATACAAATTCCAAAGGTCAAGAGACATCCCCTCAAAATTCAAGTAAAAACAACACTACCAACAATAGCACCATGAGTGTTTCACAACAACAGCAATAAAGACCATCACAACCATAACCACAATTTCAGCAACAACAACAATAGCCACAACCAATTTTTCCACCTCTCCCAGTTCCAACCGGAGTTACCTATATAAAATTTGGTGGATTTCTGGGGGATGATCCCGACGCACATGTTCGCACATTCGAAATTAGTTATGCAGTGTTGAACCATCCACCAGATCCGGCGTATAAGGCCATTGTGTTTCAGGCCACACTGGTTAATGAAGCAGGAAGGTGGCTGACAGAATATGATATTAATCATTTTGGTAATTATGATGATGTGAGGGATGCATTCCTGCAGAGGTTTCGGTTGAAGAAGAACCCTTGCAGAATTTTTTGACTATTTGCAGAACAATCGATAGAAACCACACCAGAGTGTCGAGGAGTATGCAACACTGTTTAGAACTCACTTGAGGCAGCTGCCATCGACGCATGCCAACCTGCCAGATGATGTCATAACACAATGGTTTATCAATGGCTTCAATCCACAGTTAAAACAAATCATGATCATTTGCTGTGTGGGCGGAATGACATTGGACGTTGTCATTGCAATGGCCTTGCAGTTGGAGCATAAAGTTGGAGGATTTATGAAGGATTTGGAATGGTTGAAAGCAAGTAAGAATGTGACTGAGGATCCGTCCAAACAAGTGTACTGTACTAAGTGTAAGAATCCCGGCCACACCAATTCCACATGTGCTCTCAACCAAATGTATTGTGCCATCTATAACACGACAGGGCACTCAACAGAAACCTGTGCATATAATGCAAAGGTGCAGGGTAGAGCGGCTGTAAATGCCATAATACAGGAACCGGGTCAGCCAGCCACCCATTACGTACCACCACAATTGCGGACCAATCAGTAGCAGGGATATAGGAATTATCGAGGACCACGAAGTAACAATTTCAATCAAAATCGATGGCAGGCGGGTACATCGATGGAAGGTATCTCTCTCCCACCCCCTCGATGTTAATTTTGCGGTGAGGTTGGCCATATTCGTAGATTTTGTAAAGAAGCCATAGAGTACGGCAAAAGAAAGAAGGAAAGACAAAATTCGATGACAAATATGGTTTATATTTCCCCGGTGGATTCCCAAGCAGCCGTAGTACATACAAGATCGGGTAAACAGTTGCAACCAGCAGCTGAGGTTTTCGAGCCCGAAATTTGTGAGCAAAGCGGATGTTTGCAAAGGCTAGTCAATGGAAAACTAAGGAGCCGACCGTGTTCCCTGACCCAATTCCGGTAACTCAGCCTTCCCTGCCAAATGCAAGAGTGACTACATAGAATTCCGACCCGGTGACATTAGAATCACCACCCAAGGCGGTGATAACCACATGACAAATAGACCAGGTATGGGACGTTATATCTAAGGCTTCAATCACACTCCCTTTGGGACAATTTCTTGCACTAGTTCCGGGTGTAAGACAACAATTCCAACAGCAGGTCAACCCCGGATCTTCATGTACTCCGACGACTGCGACCATACAACCAGAGATGGATCCTACAATGGATCATTTAGTACCGTTGATCACCGTTTGGTATAAAAACCAGAAGATGACACAAGTTTTAATTGATGGCGGTTCGGGTGTGAATATTGCAACAACCGCACTCTGTAAGAAACTAGGCTGGACCCAAATTGAACCAGTGCAGCTCTTTGTGCGAATGGCGGACCAATACAAAGTCCATCCGGTGGGACTAGTACGTAATATTCCTATTACCTTGCAGGGAACTACATTTAAAATGAATTTTGTAGTCCTGGAGCTACCCGAATCCAGCCTCGACTACAACTTACTCTTCGGCCGACCATGGCTAAAGCAAGCCAAAGTCGTACAGGATTGGTCAGCTCAAGAGTTACTTTTTAAGAACAATCACCGGAAATATGTCATTACATTGGATGCTATGCAACCTTGTGATCTACATGCACGCCCATACGTAGCAGAGCTAGTCCATCTGTTGGATGGACTATCTGATGATGAGGAGGAGGCTTTCCTCAAGACCAACAAGGATCTTATCCCATTAGGTACTGTAGACTTACAGGTAGTAGCAGATAAGTGGAGTCCGACAGCTTGTACAGTCGTACCAATGACTGGAGAAGCAGAAGCAGATGATGACATAACTATGGATGAAGCGACTTTACAACAACTGTTGCAGCCAGCTGATGACTTGGCCAAGCCTCGATAGTTTTATGTACCGGAGGATCAATTGGTAACATACAACTTGGGACACTGTCAACCCAAGACCAGTTAAAATTAAGGTAGGATTAGTGGACAAATTCCAAGCTGATTTGGTACAACTCCTGCGTGAATTCTGAGATGTCTTTGCTTGAGATTATAGAGACATGAAAGGTCTTGACCCACGAATTTATCAACACCGGGTGGTGCTGAAGCCAGATGTGGGACCCTTCAAGCAAGCCAACTACCGGATGAATCCGCATTATGCAGCCCAGGTGAAAGTAGAGCTAGACCACTTGCTGAAGGTTGGACTCTTTATTCCCATTGGACATGCAGAGTGGATTTCACCAATATTGATAGTGTCGAAGAAAAATAAACAATTACGCATTTGTGTCGACTATTGGAAGCTTAACGCAGCCACCGTACCGGACCCGTTCCCTCTTCCTTTTTTAGATACAATGCTCGATAGGGTACCAGGTCACGAAATGTATTCTTTTCTGGATGGCTACAGTGGATACAATCAAGTGAGGATGCCGAAACAGGATATACCGAAGACGGCATTCATCACCAATTGGGGTGTTTATGCTTGCACCGTAATGTGGTTCGATTTACGGAATGCCCCGAGTACATTCCAAAGATGTATGCAGGAAGTGTTCTCACCTTATTTGACAACGTTTATGCAAGTCTATCTGGATGATTTTTTGTTATTTGGCGACACTTCGGCACACCTGTATCATTTACGGTGCTGCTTTGAAAAGTGTCGGGAGTATCGATTATGTTTGAATCCTACCAAATCTGTTTTTGTGGTCTCATGTGGAAAGCTACTCGGTCATATCATCTCTAAACAAGGAATACAGGTAGATCCTGATAAAGTAGCAGCCATGTTGGAGGCACTGGTCCCAAAGACACTGAAAGAGGTTATGCGGTTCTTGGGCCAGATCCGGTGGCATGGGAAACATTTACGGTGGTTGGCTCATTTAGCGATGCCACTTAACGGACTTATGACCAGCACCCTGCGGAAGTATGAATGGACTAATGAGTGTCAAAGTGCATTTGATCGGTTGAAGGTTCTCTTGATGCAGGCTCCGATCCTGCAACCGCTTGATTGGGAACGTCCATTCCATGTATTCGTGGATGCGTCAGACATCGCGATTGGCAGTGTGCTAATGCAGCAAATTGACAAATGGTTTTGGCCTGTGTACTATGCGAGTCGCCGATTAGCTCCGGTAGAGAGAAATTACTCTGTGACAGAACGTAAGTGTCTTGGTCTGGTGTACTCTGTTAAGAAATCTCGGCATTACTTGCTGGGACGCAAATTCACTTTCCATGTGGATCATGCAACACTCATGTATTTGGTTCGCCAACAACACTTAGGTGGAAGACTTGCTAGATGGGTTTTACTGCTACAGGAGTTTGATTATGATGTTCTTCACCGACCCGGTATAGCACATGTCTTGGCGGATTTCTTATCTCGACTTGATTCTGGTGAGTCTCTAATAGGTGTTGATGACACTACGCCAGCTATTTATGTCACCGATGCTGCTTCTAAAGAATCTGCAGAACTTCCTATTGCTCCTACGTACTATGATATGTTAATGATTTTTCTCACTGACAGTTGTCTCCCACTGAATACTCCCACTGCTCTGCGCCGGAAAATTGTAGTCTACAGTTGACGATTCCGATTGATTGTGGGTCAATTGTATTACCTCGATCTGACTGGTGTCTTGCTGAGATGTATCCCTCCACATGAATCAGCATCGGTTATGGCCATGGCTCACTCATCACCCTCTGGTGGACACTTTGCAATTGATCTTACTCACTGAAAAATTTTGCAAAGCGGGCTATGGTGGCCTACCATGTACAGATATGTTGTCCAATTTGTGCAGCAATGTGATGTTTGTCAACGGTCTGCACAGCCCTTGCAGCACCATTTCTTTCCTCCCCAACCGGTTCTACCATTGGAGCCCTTTCAGAAGTGGGGTTTAGATTTCATTGGCCCAATTACAGCCCCAACTACCCTCACCAACAACCGATATATTTTGACCTGTATGGATTATGCCACTAAGTGGGAGGAAGCTTGGGATTTACATTCTGCCACAGCTGTTTCGATGGCCAAATGTCTGATGAAGGATGTCTTCCCTCGATATGGATTACCTCTGGAAATAGTGACGGACCAGGGTACCCATTTTGCAAACAACTTAATGCAAGTGCTGACTCAGACTTTTCAGATTATGCATAAATTTAGCTCACCTTACTATCCACATGCCAATGGTCTGGCTGAGAGTACCAATAAGACTCTACTAAATATGCTCTGAAAATTGATCTTGGAATGTCCGGAACGATGGGACCAACTTTTACCTGTCATATTGTGGGCTTACCGGACCACTTACAAAGTAGCTACCGAAATGACTTCGTTTAAACTCGCTTATGGCCTAGAAGCTATTGCACCAATGGAAGTAGTGGTGTCGAGCCTGGGGGTAGCCTTATCTCAGAAATTGCTGTCGGAAGAATCTTTTCCATTCAAGTTTGATGTGCTCCGATCATTGGATAAACAACGCTGGGAAAGCTTCATGATTCTGCAAGAAGTTCAGCTCCGTCAAGCCCGTACTCATGATCGCTTCCTCAAAACCCCTGTCTTTACGGTTGACCAACTCGTTCTATTCTATAATGCTAAAGCCAACATATTTGCTGGAAAATTTAAGTTACGGTGGTTCGGTCCATACTAGATTGTTGAGCAAGTGGGAACCGCCACCTTTTGGTTGGCGACCTTAACATGTGTTTTCCTTCCAAAAGTAATTAATGGTTCTAAGCTCCGCCCCTATCACCTGCGGTTTGGTAACTCCTGAGGAGTATTCGATCCTTTTTCTTTTTTCTTTCGCTTTTTCTACTCCCTATATGTCGGTTGACCATCTGACCATAATCCTACCGTTTTGACTGAATTAATCATGATTAATAGCTGCCTCTTTGTCACTGCTTCTGTTCATGCATGCATGCCGCACTTATGAAAGATATCTCTCCAATACTGTGTTATGATTAGGGTTTTTGCCGCCTAATGTTTCCCGTGCTCTTAATCTTGTTATGTCCACTGATAATCGCTATTGTGTTTGTGTGTTTGCGAGTTCTGTGTATTCTGTGTTTTCGTGTATACTTGTGCGCGCCATGGAAGCTCTCGCTAATATAGCAACCTTCCGTGCGGGTCTCACTGCAGAGGTGAGTGAGTACTTGTGCACTCGGGGATTGCTGACCTTTGCTGAATTGCCTTGGCATTCAGTGGAGTGTCATCTGTTTCACGCGTAGATTATTTTTGCCATCGCCGCCATGCCTGCTACGGAGTACTGTTGGCCGCTAACATGTTTAAACCCTCGTGTCGTGATCACTCTCAATATGTTTGCTGAGGGATTCCGACTCCCTCAGGAAGGATTGGAGAATGGTCCACTCCTTCCTCTTACCACCATGACCAAACTGTTTCCCTGGCACTCATCTAATGAGTATGCCATCCTTTGCCGACCCGAACCAAAGCGTACTGCTCTGCAATTCCTGTCGCCGCGTTAAATTTACAAAAACGCACCTACGACATTTCACGACCCTTTTATTCCATGATAGATACGGCTTCCCGTGAGTCTGTGAATTTCACGTCCTTCTTTTTTAGGCGCATTGACCATGAATGCGTGACGGTTACAAAGCAAATCGCAAAGAATGACATCCCTCACACCCGCTTATCCCATATTCTAACTTTCCTCTTTTCGGTGATACAAGCCACTCAATCTCCTCCAACGGCTCCTTTTCTGTTACATGAAGAATCTACCCAAATGATAGACGACGAAGATGATGAAGATGAAGATTTGCTTCAATTATTTACACACAAGTGCAGATGAGTTAGTCCCTCCTAGATCTAGGTACAAGGTTCCACTGCGGGCCACGAAATTGAGTCTTCCACGACACTGCCACTTCTCTCCAGGTAGAATCCTCCATTCCATCTTCTCTTCTCAAGCAGCTGGAACACGGTGCACGCATGAAAGATGTCGAGGAAGTCTCTTTCGAGAAGCATCTCATCAACCGGATGAGGATGCTGTGAAAGAGATCGCCGACAATATCATCAAGGAAGTGATTGCCACTGCTGAGGCCGTGATCGCAACTACTGAGGCGACAAATCCGAATGAGACTCGAATTGTTTTGGTGTCCACCACTCTCCCTCTGCCCACTGCTAGTGTGGAGCATGTTGCTGTTCTTTCCGGGGAACCCTCCAATACTGTTTGCATGGCATTAACGCCTGAATTATCTTCTCCCGACTACTCTCCACCACCCTCCCCTCATCTGCTCTCTGCTTCATCGTCACAACCTCCTCCTTCTCTTCCACCCCCGGTCGTCATGTTCACCGAATTGGAGTCTATGGGTTGTCTGCTTATACAATTTTCTCAGCACTTGCCCCTCCAAATGAAGTTAGCCACTCAGCATATTCAGCAGGAATTGCAAGGTAAAGTGGATTTGTTGGAAGCGGATATTGCCCCACTCCAGGAAGAAGCCAATGCGGTCAAAGTAGAGAACCATGCCCTGCACATTCAGCTTCAACAACTCCAAGAAAGGTTAGTGGAGCAAGATAATCTGATTGCCCAACGTGACAATGCACTAGCTGAGTTGAAGGAGAAGACCGTTCTCCTCGTAGCTCGAGATGAAGAAATCAGTCACTTAGAATAGAATGTGCAAGACAAAGAAGATGCTTGTGTGGCGCTCGGCAATCTCTTGGAAGAAACTCATGCAGACCTTGAGTTGGTGACACAGAAAGGACAAGAAATGACTGACTTGGCTATGCACAACATTGAAGAACTCAAGACAGTATCCGCCGACCTTTTCCAGAAGAATCGTGACTTGGAAGCACAGACGCGCTTGAGGATTCAGCTCAAGAAAGAGTTGGCAGGTATTATGAAAGAGAGAGACGCCTATTATAAAACTATCCAGTATCAAGCTCAGGAGCTGGAATGACGTGAGAAGCAATTAGGCGTTCAGGCTGATTAGCTTGCGAGAATTGATGCAGAGATCGCCGACATAAAGCTGAGTAGAGATGCAGCCATAGCCAACGATTTTTATCTTCAAGAAGCATTTTTCCAGATGCAGACAGAATCGCTGATGAGTCAGGTAGTTGCTGTTAGTTTGGTTCGGACTGATGCACAATTGGTCAAGCCGGATATTTTGAAAACTATGCTGGACTTATTGAAGCAGAAAATCACTAGCACTTTTAAACTAGCCAGAACCCTGTATATACAAGGCATTATTGATGAGCCTTGACTGTATTTTCCTTTTCGGGTTCGAGTCCACCATGCATGCCAGTGTTAGGCCACCGGATTGGATTGTAATTTTATTTTTTATATATTCGCACACACTGGAAAAGGCGTGATGAAGAGTTGTAACTTTCTATTGATTAATAAAAGGCAATCACGATGTTCGTCGGCGAGAGACGGGAATCCCTAGACTGTCTATCTGGGCGATTGCACTGAAGTGCTATGTTGCATAGTTGCATCAATCTTGAGTATTGTAGTCTGTTTATTGATTTACAATAATTAATCATTAACACAAGAATACTATGGTGAATATTAATAAGTCTGTGCGAATTCGTAGTGGATAATTCGTATGTTAGATGTACTACACAGTGATAAATATTGAACTGGTGTAGTTAAGTGTTAATTGAATGTTGAATTGGGAAAATTAAACAAAGGGGCTCTGCACTGTCAGACCCCTATCCATCCCCAAGAACCCAGAACGAGATTAAAAGTGGCTTAACAGAAGCACTTTTAACACTATTCTCTGCATTTGTACGTTCATGGGATCTGATGGGCAACACTAAGCTTGACTCATTGATTCATTGCCAATAGAAGGAGTCATGGGTGCCATACCTCTCACAATAGTTTCCTCAAATTTGGTATACTTAATTGGAACCATGTTTTGAGGATGTAGTGGTTGTTTCCCCAATACAAGTTGTGGTTGTGGATATCCATGTGATTCATATGGTCTTTGAGCTGGTGGAGGTCCTTTGTATTCAAGATATGTTGGAACCTCCGTAGCTTGATCCCTTGGAGGATAGGCATAAGGACAATATTGGTATGTTTGAGGTTGCATTACTTGCTGCCTATTATAAAGCCAACTTTGAGTAATGTGATTAACATACTTTTGCTCAATGTAGCAGTAGTAGTGGTCTTCCATAGGGGTATTGAGGAGGGTTAAGAGATCCTCCTCTTGCACACACATGAGTTGGATGTTCTCCACCACATGTTAAGCATCTATTGAGCATATGTATTAGCATCTATTGAGGTGTATACTGCTTGGGGGGAAAATGATTCTAAAAGCCTATTGATTATCCACTAACTAAACGAATTCATCGATGGGTGGGAAGGTGTAACACAAGAAGAATATTCTTACCTTGATGCAGTTTGGGGAATGTTAAAATCATTGGCTAAATTTTCCTTCATGTTTATGCATTCTTTTAGGAAAGCATCAAAGGACTCTAACCTCTTCACATATACAAGAGTTTGCAATCCTTCATTGACTAACCCATCCAAAACCAAGAAAATATTTTTTTGGTCAGTCATTCTTTTATCATCTAGCCATGTATCCATATATTGTTTGAATCTCTTTGTTATCAACCTTGCAGACTCATGGCTTGCTTGTTTACTTTCTCAATAGTAGTGAATCCATTCCAATTTAATAGTTGGAACCCAGCTAAAGTTATTCCCACCAAGGTCCATCCAAAAGCTTCATATTGGAAAAAACAAATCATCAACTTCTTCTACCCTAATGAATTGTTTGGATTCATCCATGTGATCATATGAATCTCTTGATCCATCATAGTGTCTTTTCATACATTTAGCTACTTGAGAGGATCTTAATGTTCTACCCACATCCTATGGCCTAGGTGCTACTTGAACATTAGGACGCACACCCTATCCCTCACCTAGAATAGGTCTTTGTGGAAAGGGTGCTATGCTATGTGCTCCACCTCCCAAGGTTGGGTTAGGCATAGCTATACTAACTTGACTCGTGAACTACACTTGGGGTTGAGGGTGCACTTATATACACACACACACACACACACACACACACACACACACACATATATATATATATATATATATATATATATATATATATATATATATATTGTTATATATATATATATATATATATATATATATATATATATATATATATATATATATATATATATATATATATATATATATATATATATTGTTATGCTTATGTGTTTCTCGAGTAGCTTTGATGTGAATCTTTTCCCTATACATGGGCACTTTTTACTCTAGTGCTAGCTATAGGTTTTTTCCCCATGTTACCACATACATCATTCACTTATATGTGGTGGTACTTTGTACTTAGGGATATCATTCAACTCTTACTTCTGTTCAGTTCATCGTCAATAGAGAGAGATTTTCTAGCCATCCATCTTCTTCGTGTGTTTTGCTGCATTTGTGCTCCTTGTGTGTGCTTCTCGTGTGTCTCTCGCACTTCTAGATGCACCCAACAATGGTATCAGAGGAGGTTCAGCTCCTTCTCAAGTTTTGTTTTTTCGCGTCATGGCGCACACTTTTAACAGTGCAAATCAACTTCGAAGCATAGAATAGTGAATTTTAGTAGCTAGGAAACATTTTTGTGAAGTGTCATGGGGTTTTACCCTCATTTCTCAAAATTGTCATCAAAGTGATGGTTTGTGAGTTTCAGCATTCATTTCACCTTTTCTTGAAGTAAAGATTTTGTCACATTCTTGTTCTTTAATGAAATGGGGGCCAACAATGACTTGTTTGTCATGCTTCAAGCTAAAGATAAGCTTGATGGGACCAACTATCCAATGTGGTTTTACATGATGAAGCATCTTCTTGTTGCAAAACAACTTTGGAACATAGTGGTAGATGTAAATCGAAGACCCGCAGGTTCTTCTACTTCATAGTCCACTGTCATAGATGGAGCTCCTTCTTCAAGTACAGTGGTTTCTCCTTCTCCAACAACACAGGAGCAACTTATATGGGATGGAAAAGATTCTCAAGCTCATGCATTGATTGCACTTTCTTTGAAGCGTCCTATAGTTCCACACATTCGGTCATGTTCTACATTAATACAGGCATGTGACACTCTTTTTTTTTGTATGTCGTGTGTAATGAAGCACATGTTGCATACTTGAGGAAGAATCTTGAGGATGTATGTATGGATGAAAATAATTCCGTGGATGTGTATGTGACACACATCAAGGGCTTGAAAGAGCAATTGGCAAACATAGATGAGATTATTCTAGATGCATCACTCATTTCTGCATTGTTGAAAGGATTACCAGAATCTTTTCAAAGCTTTGCTACTGCACTCCGTTTGTTTGCAAAAGGGAATCCTAATATGTATGCATTTGATGAAGTTGTGTCTCTTCTTTTGTAAGAAGAGCAATCTAGAGTGAATAGGAGTGGTTTGATTGAGGGAACACAAGCACTTGCTACCTCACAAAAGGGAAAAAGCAAGTATGGTTTAGCTTTGGGTTCATCAAAACCAAAGCCTCAACCTTCCTCTTCCACTCATTCCTCTAACGATGTTGATTTGCAAAAGAAGAGATGCAAATATTGTCGAAAGACTGCTCATACCATTGATGATTGTAGAAAGCTTATTAAACGCAATGAAAAGAAGAAGGAATCCAACATGTCTATCGCTGAAAATTCAACAAATGCACAGAATGATGAAGCTAACATGGCTCAAGATTTTTGGGCATGTGTTGTTACATGTCATTATAAGGCATCTTTGCATTCTAAATGTATGGTTGTGAGTGAGGCTGATTTGGATTGGTTCTTTGATAGTGGTGCTTCGAAGCACATACCATCATGCAAAAGATTTTTTGCATCTTTGAAAGATGCACCAAAGGAGGACACGTGGTGTGTGCAAACAATGCCTCTTATCCTATCATTGGAGTAGGAGAAATTGAGCTTATGGCTGCAAATGGAGGTGTGATTCTCTTGAAAAATGCATTGTATGTGTTCGGTATCAAGAAGAACTTAATTTCAGTTCCATTGATTGCCAAAGCTGGACTTCATGTACACTTTTTTGACGATAAGTGTGTGGTTCATGATTTCAGCAATGACGATGTTATCGTGATGTCCGGTACATTATGTAATGGTTTATATCACATGGATATATACAAGAGGGCTGCCCCAAATGCATCGGTTGCTCATACTTCTTCCACGGCTAAAATGGAGCTTTTACATGCTGGTTTCAGTCACTTGAACTTCAATAGTTTTCTTTACTTGCAAAAGAAGGACATGGTTATTGGTTTGCCTACACTTGAGTCCATTGAAAAGCATGCAGGTGAAGGTTCCATTCTTGGAAAAATGCATTGTGCTTCTTTTCCAAAAGATAGTCATACACACACTACAATAAAATTGCAGCTTGTTCATAGTGATGTATGTGGTCCTGTTAAGACTCATCTTTTGGGAAGAATGTATATTTTGTTACCTTCATTGATGATGCTACTCTTCATACATGGGTGTATCCTAAGAAAGTAAAGAATGATGTATTTTCTTGGTTCAAATAATTTTTAGCGATGGTAGAAATTTGCTTTTCTTCATGAAAGAAGTATTTCACACCAATGTACGGTGCCATATACACCTCAACAAAATGGTGTATTTGAGCATAAAAATAGGACACTTCTTGAGATGGCACGACGTATGGTTAAAGGAAAGCATCTTCTTGATAAGTTTTGGATGGAAGCGGTCATGTGTGCAAACTATGTGTTGAATCGCTACCCTACAAAAGCATTGAGAGTCATCACTCCTTATGAGGCTTGGAATGGTCATAAGCCTATGGTTAGTCATATGCATGTGTTTGGTTGTTTGGCATATGCTCTTGTGCCATCACAACAATGTCACAAACTTGATGACAAGGCAAAGAAATGTATATTTGTCGATTATAGTGTTGAAAGTAAGGGATATCGTTTGTACCATCCATTGACGAACACAATTATTGTAAGTCGAGATGTGGTGGTATTTGCCAAAAATTTAGTTTCCCCTCTACTTGAATGCAAAAAACAGCCAACAGTTAGCTCACAAGATGTGTTCTATACACTCATGCCTTTGTTCCAAAATGGTGCCTTGACTATGGCCATGTAGACCAGCCAACTGAGGCTCAAAGGGCTAAAAAAATTCCAGTGAAATAGAGCTCAAAATGCAGAGAGTTTCTAGCCAAACATGGCTGAGATTTTCTAGCCAAAAAATATCAAAACTACTTTAAATTTCCAGCCACATATGGCTGAACATTTGCATCAAAATATGGTTGAAAATGAGCATGAAATTCAGCCCACACATGATGTACATGTTGATGATGTAATACATAATGAATGCATGTCTATCAAGAGTGCACAAACTATGCCAAAGTGGCTGAAACAAACTTTGCACGGCAGCAAATTGAGTGCACCTTTACTTGGTAGAACAAGATCAAGCTCTCACCATGCATCAAGTAACTTTGTGGATTATTCCCTTATTGCTACAACATGTAATGAAGAGCCACTTACTTTTGAAGATGCATGTGATGATCCACATTGGATGAGTGCTATGCACTCAGAAATGGATTCCATACATTGGAATGGTACTTGGGAGTTATGTGAATTGCCAAAGGGAAAAAATGCCATTGGTAAAAAGTGGGTTTACAAGATTAAGAGAAAGTCTGATGGTAGCATTGATCGCAACAAAGCTAGATTGGTTACCAAAGGATGTGTGCAACAATATGGCATTGACTATGAGGAAACTTTTGCACCTACATCATGCATGACTATCATTTGTACCGTGGATGCATTAACTGCCCATCGAGGTTGGAAAATACATTAGTTGGACATAAAAATGGCTTTCTTGAATGGTGATTTGCAAGAAGAGGTCTATGTGAAGCAACCTCCTGGATTTGCTATGAAAGGGAAAGAGCATATGGTTTGTCGATTGCTTAAAGCCTTGTATGGTCTCGAGCAAGATCCACATGCATGGTATGACAAAATCCATAAGCACTTGATTGCTCTTGGCTTCACATGTAGTGCAATTGAAAGCACACTCTATGTACGCAAAGATGGGGCTGATCTTACAGTGCTTGTTCTTTATAATGATGAAATACTCTTGTCTGGGTCATGTAGTGCAAAAGCTGACATTCTTATGGCTGATTTACAACATACTTTTGATGTCACTTACCTTGGTATTTTGAGCTACTATCTTGGCATCTAGTTTGTATCTGTTGAGGGGGGAATTGTTATGCATCAAGCAAAGTATGTTGAAAAAATACTTCAGGGTTTTGACTTTGAGGATTGCAAGCTAGTTTCCACACCACTTGAGACATGATTCAAGTTCTCAATTGAGGATTCTAGTGATGCATTATAAACTTCTCCTTATTAGCAAGTTGTGGGATGTCATATATGCATGCAAGCATGGCTAGAAATATTCAGCCATGCTTGCATTCTTTTATAGATAGCGATTGGGCTAGTTGTTATGATACTCGCATGTCCACTAGTGGTAATTGCTTTTTCCTTGGAGACTCATGCATATGTTGATCAAGAAGCAACCTATTGTGGTGACATCGAGTTGTGAAGCTGAGTATAGGGCAGTTTTCACAGCTACAATGGAGTGTATATGGTTGAGACATCTATTAATGGATAATTGCATGGAGATTGATGCTCATACACATATTCTCACTAATAGTCAAAGTGCATTGGCTGTTGCATGAAACCTAGTGTTTCATGCATGGACCAA